>CM077456.1:28356173-28518673 GCA_039654765.1 Mylopharyngodon piceus
TTCATTCTCGTGTGTTACGCAGCACGTTTGAGCTTCCGCAAGAACCAATGAGGTTCATTCTCGTGTTACGCAGCACATTTGAGCTTCTGCAAGAACCAATGAGGTTCATTCTCGTGTGTTACGCAGCACGTTTGAGCTTCCGCAAGAACCAATGAGGTTCATTCTCGTGTTACGCAGCACATTTGAGCTTCCGCAAGAACCAATGAGGTTCATTCTCGTGTTACGCAGTACATTTGAGCTTCCACAAGAAGTTTGTTCTTGCACGTCATTCATGTTCGGTTGAGCTTCTGTTTATGTTCGCTGATCAATATTCATATGTGAATAAAAGCCTAAATTAAATCTGTTCATCATATAAAGCGATCGAGTCTCTTCAGAAAATTTGGACTAAAGCACTCAATTCATATGGATTAGTTTTACAGTCTCTTTATGAACTTTTTGAAATGTCAAAATGGTAGTCACGTAGCTGTCTATGGAGGGACAGAAAGCTCTGATTTCATCAAAACATGAGGGTGAGTAAATGATGACAGCATTTTCCGTTTTGGGTGAACTATCCCTTTAAATTCTCCTCAAGTGATCCCTTGTTTTCTTTGCCCTGGTGTGTATTTTGTTGTTCTGTCATTTCTTGATTTCTATTCTTAGTGTCTGTTGAAGTGTTCATCCATGTTCAAACTCGCTCAGCACAAAGACGGTTACAGCGGCTTTTGGTGTTTAAATATAAACCTCTGAATGCATCATTTAGACTTTAAATCATCTCTCTATTTTTGTGTCTTTCAGAAGAAACGCTGCAAGACAAAAGCAGGGGACCATGTGGAGACGCTCCGGGCCTCCGTCCCCTTAGTGACAGCCGTTAACGGTGAGCCCAGGTGCAATGACGAATCATCTCTTCACTTCCTGCCGTCAACATGCAACGGCTACACGTCCACCTGCTCATCCAGGGACTGTGCATCAGAGGGAAGCTCCGAAAGCTCCGCTTCTACGCTGTCTGAGGAATCTTTCGGCAGCGCCCCCTCGATGAACGGACATGAGCCCATCCTCTGCAACGGGGAGCCTCCGCTGACCCTCCCTCCGGCCAAGAGCAAGATGGATAAGAGGTCTCTGAAACGACGGCGATCCAAGAACGCAGAGCAGCAGCTGGAGGGCCAGTGTGTGGGGGAGATGCTGCACGCGCCTCTTCCTGTGACGGTCATGCCGACGCTGGAGGAAATCATTAAGGGAAAGGCGGACCTGGGCGTTGCCACATTTGGAAGGACAGCTGTAACGGGACGAGTTTGAGTTTTTCACATTGGCATCTTTCTTTTTCTTATTCCATCTCACCTTCGTTTTGAGATTTTATTGTCAGTGATGATCCTGACACCATCTTCACTACATCCTGGTTCACAGAACTTTGGTTATGTGCCTTTTTTTATCCATTCAGGATTGTTTTCATTATTCCCTTTAAGGTTTTTTTTTATTCTTCTAGGGATATTATGACTGATAAACATTCGCAAGTATGAATGAGACTCATGTAGATGTGACGCTGCATCACCGTGACCATGTGAACTGTCGATGCCGGCAGCCCCACATCATTCAACATCTTTCTTTATACTAACATGACCATCAGATTTCCATTTCCTCTTTCACTGTCCCTTTAACGCTCTCTCACTCTGTCTTTTCCTTCCTCGTTCGAAATGAAATTCTTGTACATGTGAGTGTGCGTGACTCTGCGCCAGTCGTTGTCTGTGGTTGGTTTGTGGGACCAGTGATGTCACATAGCACAGGGCTTCAATCCAGTGAACAGAGCTGAATGAAGAACAGATCCAGTCCTTGTTAATTCTGTTTTCATTTCTTCTTTTAGAGCCAAATTAAGGCCTGTTTCTCTTACCATCTAGTGACCAACGAGTCCAGGCTGGGCCTGAACACTCACAAACACACACACACACACACACACACATATACATATATATATATATATATATATATATATATATATATATATATATATATATATATATATATATATACATATATATATATATATATATATATATATATACACACATTATACAGCGTCTCATGCTCAGTCTCCAGCTTTTTGAAGTACGTTTACAGCTCATTTTCTTCATGTTCAGTAGGGCTGTCATAAAACACACATGCAGACATTAGGTTTTTTTACACACTATATATGTACACGGGGAGTTTGTAGGGGACATTCTGTTATTTTTAGCGGTAATTATTTATGTATTTATTTATTTAAATGTGACCCAGGCTCTATGAGATCACGGTCATGTGACATATGAGATGCAGTGGCCCCTCCAACCTCCATATTAGAGCTCTCAAGATTTATTACAGATAACACACAAATGGTACGGACAACATCTTCCTGTTCTCCAGAGTTTGCACACACTATCTTTTTTCCCTTTCTTTTCCTTTTGAGAAAGTTGTACTCTATGGAAGCTTGTTTCCACCATTGAATACAAAATAAAAAAGGGACTTTTTTTCTCTCAGAATTGCATATGAACTCGCAGTTGCGAGTTATAAAGTCAGAATTGCGATATATAAACTCACAATTGAAAGTCATAAAGATATAAACTCAGAATTCAGACTTTTTTTCTCAGAATTGTTTATATCACACAATTCTGACTTTATTTCACGTAGTTTTGAGTTTATAAAAAAAAGTCTGAATTCTGAGATAAGTCGCAATTAGTTGCTTTTTTATTTTTCATTCAGTGGTGGAAACAAGCTTTCATAGGACTCTGATCAATTTTGACTTCATAAATCAAACTCTTAATTTATTTTGGATATTTTATTTGATTTATTAATTTATTTTTTCATTCAAATCAATTCTTAAATCACATTAAGTATCAGATAAATCTGTTCTAATGCTCATAACGTGATCATGGAGATGTCGTACATAATTTTTAAAGGACATCTGATTGACTCTGTGATTCGCTCTTCCTCGCTGGATCTGTTCAGATGAGCTTTGAGTTACTGGATTCCAGGTGAATCATAAGAATGGCCAAGCTCTCGTATTTGCGCACATATTATGCATGTCCAGCAAAGCAACCTTCTGCTCTGTCCTACCTGTCATGTACATGTAAAGATTATCTGTATGTGTGTCTGCTCTCACACACTCCGTGTCCCTTTTATCACACTTTCTATGTATGTGTGTGTTTGCTGCTTTCATAGTTGTTTTAATGCACCCAAGAGACCATTTGACATCCCAGTGGAGTTTCTCTGCGTCAGACTTGTGTGCTTTATGTGGTGTCTGAGATTGTAATTATTTTTTGTTTGCTTTTTCATGCAGACGATCCCATCATTGACCTTTTATCAAACTGAGGGGTTTAGGAGAATGTGAATTCACATCACGATTTCAATAAAAGGGAAAGATTGGGATGGCATACGATGGACCATCTCTGTGTGATTTCCATGACACATGTTCCACTTTGAAACGTTTTACTACCTTTCTCCCTTTTGAATGCTAATCGATATATGCTTGTGGATTTTGTGTTTATGTATGGATGTTTTCTCAACCAGTGTGTATGTTGATGAGTATTTGGAGTGAGTAGAGACCGCAGCGTGTGTCTCTCCTGTGCACTTTGGAGAACTCCACATGCCTTTGTTTTTCTACTCCACACCTTGTACAAGTGCTTTTTCAACCCAGGCTTTCCTTAGTATGGCGCCCTCTAGTGGTTAATGCCTGATTTATTTAAACGTCCGCTAGGTGGCGCCCAAATGAAATCTCATAGTCTGTGAGAACGAACTGCACAGTATTTGATTTTTTTTTTTATTTTTTTTTTTTTTTAGTTTTTCCAATTGTAACTACAGCGGTGTAGTGCCATTAGAAACTGTGAATTTCTAAATAAAACACTTTGTTGTCTTTATTCAGTGTGTTGGTTTTATTACTGTTAATTACAAGCATTAAAAAAACCCATGAAAGCATCTACAGCCATAAAACAGTGACACAACTTACCCACACATGATAGGAGTCTTGATTTGCTGTACAGATATTCATCCACATTTCCTAACAGATATCCATAAAGCTGCCAGGAACGGGACCAATATTTTTAATGAAGTGGAATATTTTTAACATTTTGATATATATATATAACAAAAGAAAATGTTAAATTCTTGGTTTGTAGTAATTGTAATATAATGTATTTTTATAGATCACATTCTATAAAATATGTATGTATAAGCCATGACCATACAAAATAGTTCTGTTCATCTGTATTTTTTTGTTATTTATTTTATGGATTATTTGTCCTTATTGTGTTTTCTTCAAAATACTGCGTCAAAACACTTCTCTGTTGCAATATTTCTGGTTAATATGTAAATTTGTTTCGGGTCGGTGGCGTCAGATGACTTTTATTTTGAAGTGTCTACAGTAGCAGGTTGATCATTCTCAGCCTTGTTCTCTGCCCTGCCTCTCACAGATCAAGCTTATTTATGTACGCGTCGATGCGTTGAAAGGGACTTTTATTTTGAAGTGTGTGCCGCAGCAGGTTGATCCGCCTCAGCCCTGCCTCTCACAGGCTCTTTGACCGATCTGGAGCTTATTAAGGTAATAATAACTTCATCAAATACTCTCGAACGGGTGCTAGACAATTAGAGTAGCGCTAATAAAACCCAATTTAAGCATGCACGTGAATGTCACGCGCTAATTTTGATGCATGACTTAGATATTCATATAGATGATTCATTATCAGACACACAGGCCATCAATAATCTATCAGATATTAAAATCATCTCATATAAAGCACTGAATTTAGCTCTTATGATTGTTTAAAAGCAGCTTTGACTCTTTTGTGCAGTTGTAGATCGGAACTGAAGAATCTGTGAAATGGAGGTCAGGCGATAAGCCTTATATACTGTCCAGCACTGAGACTTAACATCACTACAGTAATCCTCAGCACTCCTGTCAGTGCAGCACATTTACCTACTGCTGCAGAAGCCACACGATATCACAGCTTTATACAGGAAACAAATGATTGCTCATCCGCGCTTTCTCATGTAGAAATGTCAGTTTATCCAGTAGTATTTTTAGTTCTTTTAATATTTGGTTTAATGTATTGCATAAATGTATTATTATTGCCTTGGTAGTATTAGTATTAGTATTATCAAGCCAGCAACGAACCACAAATTCTCGGAGTTTGTTTATGCGCACTGGTCACTAGAAGAAACCAATGACCCTTGACCACAAGCCTGCGTAATCAAACTCAACATGGATTTTTACCAAAATAATTCAAAATGAAATGTTTGAAAGAAATTCAGTTTCTGTTAGTGAAACGGTTTATCCTTGTTTCCGAATATTTAAATGGAATATATTAAAATTAATAATGAAAATATTTTATAATACATTCAAATTGTATTATTGACTATTTAAATAATCAGTTCCAAATTAGAATATGAGTTCTTGTACAAATTTCTTTTTGTGTTTCTTTTTAGCTTCTTTAACTAGGGATCTAAGCATAAGCCTGTGTATGTCATAATTTATCTGTCCTTTTTCAAATGGGTATGTTGTTGTCATGTGAATCTGATCCACTGCATTGATCCTCATGTATTGATTTGATATAGGATGGCTGAACCGCCTCGGTCATGTGACTGTTTTGTATCTCTGCCTCCGGGTTCAAAAGAAGATTATGTGATCTTTGGTAAGAACTCTGACCGGCCGAGAGATGAGGTGCAGGAAGTGGTGTATTACCCTGCGTCATCACACGCTGCTGGCTCTACAGTGGAGGTGAATTGATTTTTCAAGCTAATTACATTTCATCAAATGTCTAATATTTGGTTAAATATTTCACTATTTGCAGTTTCATATTTGCTGACATTTTTCCTCAAATATGTGATTTATTGAATAAAAATGGCCAAACAATAAATGATTTACAAGTGATTCTCTTTTCCATATAGTGCACATACATTTCTATCCCTCAAGTAGAGCACACTCATGCAGTTGTGCTGAGCAGACCGGCCTGGCTCTGGGGGGCTGAGATGGGGGCGAATGAACACGGGGTGTGCATTGGGAACGAGGCAGTCTGGACCAAGGAGCCTGTGAATCCAGAAGAAGCTCTGCTGGGAATGGACCTTGTTCGGTGAGGCCAAAACAACCAAACATCTTTATCTTGCAGTTTTCTAGCCTTAAAATTGACCAGATTATTCTCACGCTCTGTTTTACTGGTCATTGTTTTTTTTTGTTTTTAATTAGTATAATAATATTATTATTAAAAAAGGATTTAATAGATATCTTCTTGGACTTCATGGATCATAAAAAATATATATAAATATGTTTTGTGTTCAGGCTGGGTTTGGAGCGTGGGGACAGTGCATGGGCCGCACTGAATGTGATCACAGGTCTGCTGGAGCAGCACGGTCAGGGCGGAGCCTGCAGGGAAACTGCCGAACCCTTTAGTTACCACAACACCTTCTTACTAGTGGACCGACAGGAAGCCTGGGTCCTAGAGACTGCTGGGAAATTGTGGGCTGCACAGAAAGTCACAGGTGAGGGAGAGAGATGATTAATGGTCAGTGCTGAGTGTGTTTTCACAGGTTGGATTTTTTTTACAATGTGTTTTTCTCTCTGGTTCTGTTTGAAAAGATCCAAAATGAAGAACATTTATGTTTTATTTTGGTAAAAAGTCAAGACTGATTATAAGTAATTATATTAAATTTAATATTACATTTATTAAAGTTAATATTATAATAAAAGGTTAAATAAAAAGTTAATAAATGTTAATATATACTTTTTAAAAAAAATATGTACAACTATGTTTTATTTACACAGTGGTGGTCAGAATTATTGGCACCCTTGGTAAATATGATCAAA
Source organism: Mylopharyngodon piceus (assembly GCA_039654765.1). NCBI lineage: Eukaryota > Metazoa > Chordata > Actinopteri > Cypriniformes > Xenocyprididae > Mylopharyngodon > Mylopharyngodon piceus. Next base: position 28,362,973 of record CM077456.1, read on the forward strand.
GATGACTAAAAATAAATCTGCATTGTTTATCCTTTTGATCTTTAATTCCTAAAATTAGCAAAAATCTAATCTTTCATTGAAGGAAAAGAATTGAAAGTGGGGGGGAAATCACATTATGAAATAAATGTTTTTCTCCAAAACACGTTGGCCACAATTATTGGCACCCTTTTATTCAATACTTTTTGCAACCTCCTTTTGCCAAGATAACAGCTCTGAGTTTTCTCCTATAATGCCTGGTGAGTTTGGAGAACACCTGACAAGAGATCAGAGACCATTCCTTCATGCAGAATCTCTCCAGATCCTTCAGATTCCCAGCTCCATGTTGGTGCTTCTTCTCTTCAGTTCACCCCACTCATTTTCTTTAGGGTTCAGGTCAGGGGACTGGGACGGCCATGGCAGAAGCTTCATTTTGTGCTCAGTGACACATTTTTGTGTTGGTTTTGATGTTTGTTTTGGATCATTGTCCTGATGGAATATCCAACCATGGCCCATTATTGGATTTCTAGCAGAAGCAGTCAGGTTTTGATTTTTTATCTGTTGGTATTTGATAGAATCCATGATGCCATGTATCTGAACAAGATGTCCAGGACCTCCAGCAGAAAAATAAGCCAACAAAATTAAAGATCCAGCAGTATATTTAACCGTGGGCATGGGGTACTTTTTATCCATGTGTGCACCAAACCCATCTGGTGGGTTTGCTGCCAAAAAGCTCTTTTTTTTGTTTCATCTGACCATAGAACCAGGTCCCTTTTGAAGTTCCAGTCGTGTCTGACGACTGAATATGCTGGAGTTTGTTTCTGGATGAGAGCAGAGGATTTTTCTTGAAACCCTCCCGAACAACTTGTAGGGATGTAGGTGCTGTTTGATAATTTTTTTTTTTAGGCTTTCTGAGACTCGACTCAACTAATCTCTGCAATTCTCCAGCTGTGATCCTTGGAGAGTCTTTGGCCACTCAAACTTTCCTCCTCACCACGCATTAGGATGATTTAGACACATGTCCTCTTCCAGGCAGATTTGTAACATATTTTGTTGATTGGAACTTCTTAATTATTGCCCTGATGGTGGAAATTGGGATTTTCAATGCTTTAGCTATTTTCTTACAGCCACTTTCTATTTTGTGAAGCTCAACAATCTTTTGCTGCACATCAGAACTATATTCTTTGGTTTTTCTCATTGTGATGAATGATTACGGGAATTTGGCCTTTGTGTTTCCTCATGTTTATACTCCTGTGGAACAGGAAGTCATGGCTGGACAATTTCATGTTCATGATCACCCTGGTGTGCTAAAAAAATGTAAATATGAATGGGAATATACTTCAGGGAATATACTTCAGAGATATTTTACTTTTCTAGGGGTGCCAATAATTGTGGCCAACGTGTTTTGGAGAAAAACATTTATTTCATAATGTGATTTTCCCCCCACTTTCAGTTCTTTTCTTCAATGAAAGGTTAGATTTTTGCTAATTTTATGAATTAAAGATCAAAAGGATAAACAATGCAGATTTATTTTTATAGTCATCTTTGATCATATTTACCAAGGATGCCAATAATTCTGACCACCACTGTATATGTATATACTTTATGTATGTATCTATGTGTGTATATATCAGAATAACAAATGTGACAAGTTTAATGTCTTCTTTTGAACCCAGTGGCAGAGATACAAAACAGTCACATGACCGAGGCGGTTTAGCCATCCCATATCAAATCAATAAAAAGGATCAATGCAGTGGATCAGATTCATTTACATAATGATATTATGTTAAAAAAAAAAAAAAAAAAATAGATAGGGCTGTGAAGCAATTAAAATTTTTAATTCAATTAATTGCATTTTGTGCCAAATTAATTGTAATTAAATCAATTTTGGCTGAGAAATTACCCCCATTAGATAATTAAAGTCATTATTGTGTTAAATGACATTAATTATTGTTAAATATCAGAATAACGTGACAAGTTTAATGTGATGAAAAGTTGATATAAAAAATTATAAATATTAATATAAATGAAAAATAATTAATTTGAATTTATGAATATATTTGATTAGTAACGTTTTTTTTTTTTTGTTTTGTTTTAATCTCTCTTTTAAATCTTTGTTTAATTACAGCCTGTATTAGATTTTGAATCCCCGATTTCCAATTTGGCCTTAGACTTTTGCACCTCACTGTATTTGTAATTATATATCTATACTGTAGCTATATCAGGATGATAAATCTTATGTAATGACATAATAATCCATCTCTAAAAATAAACCCGAGGTTATTTATTTTGTCAGAGGGAGTCAAGAACATCTCCAACCAGCTGACGATAGGCACAGAGATCTCAGCGGAGCATCCGGAGCTGCGCGGTGCGGCCCAGGCTCAGGGCTGGTGGAGCGGTGAGGGGGAGTTCAGCTTCACTGCTGTCTTCAGCCCTGACAACCCCCCCGCCAGGATGGAAATGGCCAAGCAGCGGTACATGGGCGGCACAGCCCTGCTCCAGCAGCACAACGGTAGGTTTGCTTTTCCTCTGCCATCATGACTGAGGAGTGGGGATGCGTTTACAACAGGAAACCTGAATGTTGTCCAAGTGTTGTTTTGTTATATTGAAAAGTTTGCATGTGTTGAATACCGCCATCTACTGTTTGTACACTGCACTTACAGTTGTTGCATTTCTTTTTTAGCAATTATTTGTTAAAGCATGGACATCTAAATTTGTATTATGCCTGATTTAATTATAATATTTTGATGACTTTTCAATTTCTATGAATTTATATTTTTTTATTATAGTGTATTTTGTATGTGGTGGATATATGAATTATATAGCCAATTACAGACATGAGCATGTGAACACAATGGACAATCAGAGGTGTTTAAGAATCCGCTCAACAGAACTCAAAATACTGTACTGGAAATGCTAGAATCGTCACATTTTTAAAATTTCAGTAAAGTCGGTACTTTTGACAACACTAGTCACGCACGCTTTCCTCCTGTCCTGACCCCTGCCGTTCTGCACAGGCTCGGTGACAGCAGAGGTGATGATGAGCATCCTGAGGGACAAGGCCAGCGGGATCTGTATGGACTCCGAGGGCTTCCGTACCACAGGCAGCATGGTGTCCATCCTCCCGCGCAACCCAGAAGTGCCCTGCGTTCACTTCCTCACTGCCACACCCGACCCCTCCAGGTGTGCTTTTTGCCGAACTCGCTCTTCTCCCTTTTCCCGTCACATATCAGATCGGAAAGGCATTTATTTTCAACAATAAATGAAGAAAATATTCAAAAAAGTGGGAATAAAGTGTCTAACGTGTGTTTAATAGTAAAGTGTTTATCAGTTAGGGTTAGGTGTAGGGAGGGCTTTATCATCCCAATAAGGCAGCATCCATTTAATAATTTTAATAAATATAATCATTTACACTCTTTTAATATTGCATACCGTTTAAAGTACATAAACACTGAGGTGCAAATAGTATCTGCCACTATTTATAAGTATAAATAGCATCTAACTACTATTTACACTTATTGCAAAGAAAATCCTGCTATTTTCACTTAGTGTAAATAGCATCTATCGCTAAGAAAATATGCTATTTTCATTTAGTGCAAATAGCCGCTGCCTTTATTTTAAATTACCTGAGACCCGAGGCTACTAATATCAGACCCAACCCGTGTCCGAGAAAGTTTTGGACCCGAACCATTTGGACCTCAGGTTGTGAAGACCTCTAGTGGACACATCACACTTTGATCCTTCTCTTGCAGGTCTGTATTCAAGCCTTTTATCTTCTCTGAGAGCATGAGGCCTGTCAGCATGGTGATGTCTCCGCAGTACGGCCCAGATGATCCTGTTAGGACACAGCCTCGATTCCAGCACCAGGTGGACCGGAAACACGAGCTGTACAAAGCCCACCAGACGGCACTGACCAGTCCTGTAAGTCTGAGAAAAAGGATTTTTCTTGCTAAAATGCTTTTTGGTTTGTTTTTTGCACTTTTGAACATTAAAGGGTTAGTTCACCCAAAAACGAAATTTCTGTCATTAATTACTCACCCTCATGTCGTTCCACACCCGAAAGAACTTCATTCATCTTCAGATAATTTTGTTCTCTTGAACACATGGAATGAAAACGGTGCTATTACAATTTTGTGCAAGTTGAACTTGCAACTTTGGATGGAAACTGTAAGAGATTTTTGCTTATAATTTAGATTTTTTTTTTTTTAATGAGGAACAACATTGAAATTATTTTTGTGGCCATCAAACATTATGCCGCAAGTGTTCTCGATTAAGCTTAACTTGTACTGAGCCCACAATATTCCTTTGACAGCCCTGTGTGTGTGTTCCTGTTTAACCTAAATTGTTAGGACCAAATGTTGACATTTTTGACATTGCGGGGACATTTGGTTGGGTCCCATGAGGAAAACATTTAAAGGGGACATATCATGAAAATCGGACTTTTTCCATGTTTAAGTGCTATAATCGGGTCCCCGGTGCATCTACCAACCCAGAAAACGTGAAAAAGGACAACCCAGTAACTTTGTTTTGGCAAGCCTTTCTCTGCAAGCATGTGAAAAAAATGAGCCGCTCAGATTTCACTCCCCTTGTGACGTAGGAAAGGGATCTTATCTTATAATATTACCACCCCTTAATCTGCACGTTTCCACCCACGGCACCTCCATTTTGTTTTCTCAAGCGACAGCGGTGTACCAGTTCTAACACCATGGCAAACGTTTGAGCAAAGCATGCTAACTGTTCTGTCGTTGGCTGCACAGACAAGTACAGAACACTATTTAGAGTCTCGTTAGCTTGGATAGCCTGCAAGTTAACCCTGGCAAACTTGATTGCTAAAAAAGGAGCGTTTCTGTCTGAGCAATATTTTGGAAAGAATATTAGACCATTCACAGCTTTTGATAGCAATCATAAACGTTAGCCTGGTGTGTATGGCTCTGTTTGGCAAACATGTACACTATGCATAGTGGGCGTCCATACAGGTTTTGCGCAAAAGATTAAGACTACGGCACATGCTAGTCGATGAGTTGAATCATCTTCACAGCAACTACATAAATTTATCCACTAACCATTCAGAAATGTCCAGTTGCATTCTAGAAGTTGTAACTTCTTCCTGAGTCTCTCCATCAGTGTCGACTCCGGTTTGAACAATGTAAGGCTGAACACCGTTACTGACAATCCTCATTTTGGCTGCGTGAGATTCTCCAGCTTTGTTGTTGTTGAGCAACCAAAGCGCGAGCTGTTAAAGCTCCGCCCTCTTCTGGAAAGGGGGCTGGGAGCAGCAGCTCATTTGCATTTAAAGGGCCACACACAAAAATGGCGTGTTTTTGCTCGCACCCAAATAGGGGCAAATTTGACAAGCTATAATAAATGATCTGTGGGGTATTTTGAGCTGAAACTTCACAGACACATTCTGGGGACACCAGATACTTATATTACATCTTGTGAAAAGGGGCATAATAGGTCTTCTTTAATAATTTTGAAAATGTAAAAATGTAGAAAGTTTACTGTGATGTGTAGGTTTAGGGTGTAGTTTGTACAGTATAAAAATCATTATGTTTATGGAATGTAACCATAAAACCCAATGTGTGTGTGTGTGTGTGTGTCAGGATGCTGGAGTCTCTCTACAGGAGACTATGAGATACCTGGAGTCTCAGTGTCTTGAGGAAATCGAGGCCATGCTTAGGGGTGAGATACAGGGCCAGGAGCTCGGGGATTTGTTCTTCGACTGCGTGGACGCGGAGATCAAATTCTACCAGTGAGACAGAGCAGGTAAACGGACAATTGTCACGCATCTGACCAGAGTCTTCCTCTGTCTGGTGTTGCCTGTAACCTGTGGCTGTTTTGCAGTTGTCGTTGTGAATGTCACTAGTGCTTGCTGATCTGCCTGGAGAGAGAGAGACAGTCCAGAGTGCTCAGGTTCCTGCCTGCTCAAATCCTGCTCTCCTAGTTCCCCTGATGCCATGCCAAACTAATTGTGACGTCCATGCCACACTAACTGTAACTTAAAATAAACACATTAGATGTTCATGTGAGTGGATCACCATAATCATGTGTAATTGTCGCACAGGGCGGTCATATACGCATCACATTAACCGGTTTGTGATAGATTACTAAGGTGTGTATGTGCTGTGGGTAGATGTGTGAGAGAAGAGATGTTAGTGAAACACTTCTCATTTCTGTAAGAGATGGGCTCAGCTACCAGACTGACCCTCTGAGGAGAAACACAATAAAATATCCATGATTCAAAATGTCTGGCATCTTTATTTTTACTGAAGAGGTTTCTGGAGAGGACGGCTGTAAATATAGAAGTTGTCCATTGAGTGCTGCAGTCTGTCCACTTTTGTATTCCTACTGTTTTATTCAAGTTCTTGCACACTAAAACCCATTAGTGTGCATCCTAACTGACCTGCCAATCTTTTCAGCGTTCATGTGGAAACCGCTACCAATCAAACAATAATCGTATCAAGATCTTCTCAAGCTGAATGCAGTAGTGTTGAAGCTTTTCGAAACCAATTGCTTCTCAAAATGATTCACTCTTTTGAGGCCCTCGAAACGCCAGACTGGTGACACCTGCTGGTCGAAGATGTTTGTACTGATTTTCTTCATTATTTTTCTGCCCTAAAAGTAAATGGGCATCAGAGACCATAAATCGTAGAGACCCCAAACTCAGCAGGATGGTCCCAATTGTGCACCGCTAAATCTGACAGTAGGTGGCGCTATAATAAAGTGATTTTTGTTTTGGGTCTTTGAACCATATAAAGGGCTAGAAACAAATTTTTTGGGTGAAGCCCTCTGATTTCATTTCTGCCTATAAAAATTCTCTGCTATTTTGAATTTTCTGGAGAAAATCAAAAATACTTTTTCGAACACCTTCTAGGACGTTGGCCCAAAATTCACCAAATTAGGCGTATAGCAGCTAAGGACCATGCTGGCAAAAAGAACAGTGATCATTAATGTATGGCACATTACATTATTATTTTCAGGTATTATTATTGGCTATTTTTAGGGGTCCAAGCACCAACTGAAGACAGAAAACAACCATGACAGGAGCTGTTTGTCGACTTCGTCTTACTCCATGACCTGAAACATAAACATAAATCTGCATTATTTGTCTAAACACATTACATTTGCAAATTTAACTTGGCAATAAAAACAGTGAAATGCAAACTCAAAATATGACGCAAACCTGCAATAATTAAGTAGCTATGTTAATGCAAATATAGGCCTACATGTATTTATTTACCAGTGCATTTGCTGCTGACCTTCGATTATTCAATTCAACCATACTAATAAGCAAAATTACTTTAGATGAACATCACATTGTTTTTTTGTTTGTTTGTTTTGGTGAAGTGTTGAAGTCTTCTCCTGTGTCCTATTCTTCTGCAGTCCAGCACAGCTGAAAGGTTCGTTTGAGCTGCGCCCTCTACTGTACAGTTGTGAATCTGCATTTCCTTCAGTCTGAGGCTTATTTATTTCACTTTTGGTGTAAAATGGGGGGGGGGGGGGTGTAATGCTATTTCATGCTATTTCATGCATTCTGACTTATTTACACTGTTGAAGAGTTGGATTCTCATGCTAAACATGGCCAAAGTTTCAAAACACGAGTTGGACGTATGATTGAGTATTTCTGTGCCAAATGACTACTTCCGGTTTTGGTACAGGTTTCGGAGGGTTTTTTTTCCAAGTGAGTCCTGTATGACGTCAAAAGAGACCGGAATTCCTTGTATAGACACTTCTCCCTGATAAGCGTGCGCACACACATCACCCAGAGCAAGAGCACGCCCATCAACGCGTTTCGTTCGGGATACGGAAGCCGGGAGATTTTTCAACAATGGCTGTGTCCCAATTCAGGGGCTGCACCCTTTGAAGGCTGCATACATCATCGGTCTCATTTAAAAAAATAAAATAAAATAACCGTTAGATTGCAACGCAAGAAAGAAATTACAGTATTTTACACCTCACAATGAATATCAGTCAATTTTATTATGGTTACTTTTCTGAAATATGACATCCTTGATGAAGTATTCAGCATTCAAATGCGACCTCCGAAGGACGAAGCCTCCGAAATGATACAGCTCCTGTCACCAAAGGAGTGTGTTTTTGGTTGTGAGGGAAAGATTACCTTTTTCAGCTTCCCAAAGAACCCAGCGTTAAGGGAACAGTGGATGAAGTTTGTTTTTCCGGGGCAGCAACGGAGTTGTGCACGCATGTTTGTTTGTTCCCGGGATTTCGGTGATGAATACTTTGTAAACAAGTCCCAGTTCGGCGCTGGATTTGCAGATCGCGGGTGTTGAGTAAAGCTGCATCAGATGTCTGTGTTTTGTTGGCAATCGGCGCGCAAGTGCATAAAATGGAAACAACACGAACGCTTTTGTTCCCTTTGTATTTATAATGATGTCGCAGCTAGCAGACATCGCAGAAGCTGCGCGCGCTCTTTAGCTCCGCCCACAGCACTGACGGCAGACACGCCTCCAGGAGCTCGGCTTTTTCCGGAAAGACTCGGTTTAGCGTATCTATCTTTTATAAATATGACAAAACTAAAGACTTTTCGGAGATATGAAGGATGCATTGTTACTCTATATGTACTCAAGATTAACATGAGATTGGCAGAAACTGTGTGTGATACCCCCCCTTTAAGGTTTATACATGCTAGTTTCCATGATAGAGTTCTTTTCATTACTACTGGAGCTGCTAGTTTGCTAAGTTTCAAACAGCAGCCACAAACTATGCAAAAGAGGTAGCCCTTCCGGCGCACTCAGTGTCCGAATTCAACCACTCGTTTTCACTCACTCCTTCAAGTGGAGTAATGTGTAATGAATGAGGGTATAGGGGGCGATTTCGAACACAGCTTAGAATTCAGTAAAACACGCAGCAGTAGCTTCATCCTGCCAGCGAGTGGCGCTGTGACAAGCATTCTCCTCTCGCTCTCCTCTCACACATCCGCCACAAATATGGCAGACGAGTTGGATGTTGTTGATATCGAGGGAGATGAATGTGATGAAAGTGTCGGGTAGGAGTTTTCATTCACTCATATCCCACTGTCTGGGCAATATTATGGAGTCGTGCTTTGACATATTTGAGTTTATGGATGAACAGAAGTGAGACTGACGATTGAAAAGCGATAGACATGATGAATATGAGCTGCTCTAGTTATGTGAACACAGTTACTCTATTTTAACATGAGCAAGGAAACGAGTTTAATTTAACTGTGGAGCTTCAGTTGCCTGCTACCAAGATAGCACATACTGTAGGCTCAGTATGTACTAGCATGATCTATTCAGCGGTAACTGGAATGGCACATCAGTGTATTTTACACCTCTTACAGGAATCAGTACACTGTTTTACAGGTTTCAATACTCAGTTTGTAAAAACAAACACATATCGCGTGTAACATTATAGTCATACACTTATATAGGGAGTCTTTGCATTTGAATAAACATTAAACTTCACAGTTTTAAAAATATCACCACAACACGTATACATTTTACATGTTAACATAAAACTAGTGTGATAAAATGATCTCTGAGAAAAGTTTTCATTTTTAACTTCTGTCATGACGATGCAAATCCGGTAATTTTCGTATGACGCGCAAGAATACCAAGTTCATCCCAGCTTAACCTCAAATATAACATATTTTTGTATAGACCTATTTTGTGTTTGCAAACAGTGATGACATTTTTGTGGGCGGAGCCTACCTGGTGGCAGAAAATGACAGTTCTGCAGTAGCAGTCTATGGAAGCCACGGAATAAAAGAATTTAAAAAATTAATTTCGAGTTTATATCTCACAATTCTGATTTTTTTTTTCCCCTCGCAAATCCGAATTTATAAATCACAATTTTTAGAAGGAAAAACTTGTAATTGTGAGATACACTCATTATATCCCGCAATTCTGAATTTTTTCCCCTTAGAATTGTGATATAAACTCACAATTGCGATTTATGGGAGATAAAAGCAAAACAAAAAATCACAATTATGAAATAAAAATGTTATAGGCTATGTTTAAAAGTTATTTATCTAAAATGTTATAGGTTTAAATATTATTTCATGCTTTAACTGCTATGTATGTATGTCCCCTATGAGCTGAATATGTGAATATTATGTAGACTTACTGTTTACATCAAATTCATGCTTTAATATAGACTAATTATTGCAGGTTTCATGAGTCTAGTCTGTGACTTGCAACATGAACGTCTGCGTTTAGCTTCAAAGGACGTCTTCTATAAAAATGAAGACTATAGTTTTTGCATTCCGATTCTGACATCCAAAGGCACAACAAAACATTTTTCTCTTATTCTGTGGATTTTGCTCATTTTCCTCCACTTTTTACCGCTATTTTTCTGACACCCTTATGCACGCGCAGCTGCAAGTGACGTAACTGACATAAATTGGTCTATAGAAGAATAAATAAAATACAAACTTTTAAACCGTCTGTATTGTCGTACTCCATAGACGTCTACTGTAAAAAAATAAATAAATAAATAAAATTACTGTAAACTGCATCTTTATTTTTTGTATGCTCTCTTTACAGTGACCTGAGCAGTGCTGAGATTCTCCAGGATCAGTACTTGCAGTCTGCATGGAAGACAAACAGCAGTATACTGGTAAAGTAACACCCCAAAATGAAAACTCTCATCATTTTTTATCACTTTTTATGGACATGTTTACATCTGGTGTTGAAGCGTTTTCGTCAATCCGATCACAAGTGGATGACGCTAAATACAGGTGTAAAAATCTTGTGGAAGCTTGTCCACTTTCGAACACTTCCAGAGGTAGTCGAAAACGCATTTGACCAAATTGCTTTCGTAGTGTAGACGCTCATGTGGTCGAATGTGTTCGAACAGCCACTAAAGACGCCTACTCTCCACCTACTGATCTAATGCGTAACCATTATGGGAAGCGTGCTAGCCAGACGGGATTTAAACTTTGACGGCTGAAGACCCAAGTTTGGTGTGAAGATGAAAACGTACCAAGCACAATGTTCTCTCACCATTCCTGATTTCTAACACACACTCACAGCGTTAAGTGTGGTCTTGTGGCTGTCAGAGCAGAAATGAAAGCTGCTGCTCTCTGTATGTTTTTCCGTTGTCTCCTTTCGCATTCACATGTAAATTGTACAAGCTTATTTCATCCATTAGATCGAAAGAACTGAAAAAGTCCATACATTTTCCCCGGCCATAAAGTGGACAAAAGAGACAATTAAAACAGCAGGTATAAAAGGGAATGTGTCTCCCTCATCTACTTCTGATCTGACTGACCAAAACGCATCTTAAGGTGTAAACAGGAGGAGACTCTGAAAATGGATATGATGTGTTGTTGTTTTTGTGTGTGTTCAGCCATGGACGCTGGACAGCTCCATCAGCGATGAGAACAGACAGGCCATCGAGAGCATGCTGCTGGAGGAACAGTATCCTTCACTCTTCTCAAAATAACACTGATTCATTCTAATGTTGTTCTTGTCATTTTTCATAATGGTCATAATCATTCATTAAAAGCATGTAGTTGTTTCTTTAATAAAGAAAGGTATTATTTTGCCAGTAAGAAAGCACCAAGGGTAGCATGGACCAATGAGAAGACTAAAGTAAAAAAGTGAGCTACCCTTTTTCATCTGTTTATGTTTATGAATATGTAAACACCTACACTACCATTCAAAAGTTTGTGGTCAGTAAGACTTTCATGCATCAAGGATCCATTAAATTAATCAAAAGTGACAGTTAAGACTTTTAAATTGTTACAAATTTTTTGTATTTCAAATAAATGCTGCTCTATTAAACTTTCATCAGAGACTTCCAGTTATCAAGGTATCCACAAAAATATTAAGCAGCACAACAGTTTTCAACATTGATGATAATAAATTCTTAAGCAGCAAATCAGCATATTAGAATGATTTCTGAAGTATCATGTAACACTGAAGACTGGAGTAATGGCTGATGAAATTTAGCTTTGCCATCACAGGAATAAATTAATCACATTTTTTATATTTTAAAATAGAAAACTGATATTTTAAATTATAATAATATTTTACAATATTATTTTTACTGAATTTTACTGAAAATTAGTGTTTTACTGGAAGTGTCTTCTTTCACAAACATTAAAAAAAATATTTAAAAATTTTTAAAATATTTAAAATATTGTTTTATATATTTAAATGTTTCTATATGAAAATGTATTCATTCAAAATGTCTTTGTAGGTCATTTGTGAAAAGTTCTGGAGCACAAACTCGTTGGGCTGAAGAGGAGAAAGATCTCTTTGAGAAAGGACTGGTATGTTTTCTGAACATGTATACTGTAATAATATACAGAAGACACAGAGGAAACAGTGCTCTCTCATAAAAGGAAATAAACTGTATCTTGTTTTTTTATGGTTTCTAGGCTCAGTTTGGCCAGAGATGGACCAAGATCGCCAAACTAATTGGCACTAGAACGGTTCTACAGGTGAAGAGCTATGCTAGGCAGTACTTCAAAAATAAGGTATGACTTTAGCCTAATTCCACATTGCCATATGAAAAGCCATATGTCTTTGGTTCAGATGTGTTTAGGTCTTTAATTTAATTCATAAATATATATATATAGGATTAGTTAAATTTATAAATTATTAATTTTTGTAATATTAATATAAATGTCTTTACTGTCTGTTTTGCTAAAATGAATGCATCCTTGCTGAATAAATCATTAATTTTATTGCTGAAAGAAAGCATTAATTTCTTCCAAAAAAGCCTTACAGAAACACTTTATAATAAGTGTACAGTAATTATAGTACTTACAAATAATTTACAAACTTTAGTTAATTCATAGTTAATATATTGTAGTCTCTACATTGTTAATGTAGTAATATGCTATAGAAATAGTGAGTTCCTCATTCACTGTCACTGTAAAATTATTATTGTTTAATCATCTCATATGTAAAGAGATATATATTTTTTATGCTTTGTTAACAACTTATTATCTGTACCTGTAACTGTATATATATATATATATATATATATATATATATTTAACACTGAATATGAATGCAATTAATGTCTAATAAAGATTGGTTAAAGCACTTAATTAATGACATTTTTCCATTTTCTGTGACCTAATCTAAAAAGTGAGAACTATTTACTCCTAATAACCAATTAACAATTCCTTTAGTACGAGCTAATTAAACAATAATAATTGTGTTAATTGCAGTGACAATTAATGATGAACTCACTATTTGTAGTACTTTATTACTGTATACTTATTATAAAGTGTTTCCAATCTTACTGACCCCAAACTTTTGAAGGGTATTATAGCAGACCATTTAATAAGGATCCCTGTTTCCTGTTCAACAAGCCAGATCAAAAATATCAATCTTAATATTAATTCAAAAATATAAAACATTCATACTTTAAATGTATTCTTAATATTTCTTTGAACAATTTAATTAAATCAAATTAGCCTAAAGATTTTCTTTTATCAGTGTTATTAGTAGTAATTTTATCCTTTGTGTTTCACCGTTAGCCTAAAACAGACACACCTGCCGAAGTGCCCTCTTCTAATGTGACTTCAGACACCACGTTGGTCCCCTCGATCCAGCCTCACGTCTCAGCCCTGACCAATGCTGTGCGCATCGAGCGACTTTCTGATGATGAGGATGTTGACATCACCGATGACTTCAGTGATGATGGGTTTCAGTCTGAAAAGCAGCCAGAGCCCTCAGGCTCCCCAGATTGCACCCACCAAGGAGAACTCAGTCCAATGACACCCCCGTCAGACGTACTTTTAAACCCTCTGTCTGAATCGGGAACAAACGCTGCAGATGGACCCATTGATCCAGATACAAATGGAAACGCTGGCATTCCTCATAATGCGATTGATCCAGATCCGGAGGAGGAAAGTGGGACCCTCATCTCTAAATCAGGCAGCCCAGGCAAACACAGCCTGTCTGGGGAGGAGAGCACTGAAAGAGCAGGTACCTTGGCATCACTAGCTTTCAATTAATTTCTGTGACCATAGCAATCCATCAGCATTAGCCGAATTATGGGTAATGTATTCTTTTACTCCAGATAAGACTGAATCAGGACCTGAGGAGGACGTGGAGGAAGACCAGGATGAGGAGGAGGAGCTCAGAGCTCCTGAACAGGAGGTCATATTGGACTTAAACACAATCACAGAAGAGGAGAAGCAAGCCATCCCAGAATTCTTTGAGGGGCGTCCATCAAAAACCCCAGAGAGATATCTAAAAATCCGCAATTACATCCTGGACCAGTGGTGAGACTTTGTTCTTTATGCTTCTGAGGAACATTTTCTTGTGTACAAGTTCTTGTGTACATCTACTGTTCAGCTAAACTTATGCCAAGTTCACACTACAGGATTTTAAGCCCGATTTAAGCCCAGTTTGCAAGTTAACGAGCTCGCCGACAGGTCGGGCTGTGATCGGGGGCAAATCAGCGCTCGGCAATGTTTATGTGTGAACTACCTGACGCGTCGCCTCTTTGCAGCAATAACAATCCATTCAAATATAATTTGCCAACGTTTATTCATATCAGATACACATTGTGTAAGTAACTATAAAGCTCACTCTATTCTTCTCCCAGTTCACCGGCCACATGTATTTTGGGACAAATGGATGAATTCACGTGCTGTAGCCTGTAAATCCGACTGACAGGAGTCTCTGAACTGAGGCGCAAACAAACATGGCGGCGCCCATCTCATTATATAGATTAAGATCAAGATCATTATATAGGTTTTTAAATGACAAAACACTCACTTGTACATATTTGAGAATCGGAATATCAGATAGTTGATGACATGGTGAGTAAAGCGATACATCTGTCATACAGTGTGGCTGCAGTGTGTCATGTGACAAGCATGACGTGTCGTCATGGAAACAATAAAGGGAAACATTCTAAAATAACGGTCGCCTTAACTCTGAGAGGTCAGCCTGAATATTTTAAACTTATGTGCAAAAGGGTTGATTTAATTTTAATTAAATTAAAAAAGTCATCTTATTTCTTCCCAACATCCAAATAAAGTCGTTGGGTGACAGAGGTGTTGTCAGCTTGTGTAGTGTTTGACCCCCTGTTGCGGATCATTTACGTAGTGTCACAGCGGGCCAGTACCGCACTGAGTTCTCTTTTGCAGCGTCTTGAATAAATGATGACAGAATTTTCATTTTTGGGTGAACTATCACTTTAAGGAAGCACCTCTGGCAGTTTTAGGGGGGCTGAGCCTGAGACGGCCTTGAACCGCCCCCACAACTCGCAATTATGGTAAGGGGCGTGACATTTCCAGAACATGCTCGAAGCTGGTCCAGCCGGCCAATCAGAGCACATTGTGCTTTATAGAGACAGGAACTAAACAGAGCGTTACTGACAGACTAGGAAGAGAGGTGCTGTAAAAAATGTCAAATAAGTGAAAAATAATGTGATTTTTGAACATTCAGGCATGAAAACCTACTCTAGTAGACCTCAAAAACAAAATCAAGACTTTGAAATAGGGCATAAGAGGTCCTCTGTAGTATATTTTTGTAATTTATTTATAAAATGTAATGCTTCTTGTGATCAAAGCTGAATTTTCAGCATCATTACTCCACTCTTCAGTGTCACATGATCCTTCAGAAATCATCCTAATATGATTTGCTGCTCAAGAAACATTTCTGATTATTATCAAAGGAAACCCTTATCATTTTTTCAGGATTCAAAAGATTTTTTTTTTTGGCAACAATTTATAGTATTTACTGTCACTTTTAAGCAATTTAATGTATCCTTGCAGAATTAACAAAACGGTAGTGTAGACGTATTAAAAACTTGATCTTTTCTTGAAAATTATCTTCTCTGATGTCTGTTCAGGGAGAGGAGTAAACCCAAGTACCTGAACAAGACATCAGTGCGTCCAGGCTTGAAGAATTGTGGAGATGTCAACTGCATCGGTCGGATACACACCTATCTGGAGCTCATTGGAGCTATTAACTTCAACTGCGGTAATGCTTATTGCTCAGTTTCTATTTCCTGTTTTCCTGTGTACATTTTCCCTCCCTAAACTCTTTCTTTCTCCATTCCTCTGTAGATCAGGCGATCTATAACCGTCCGCGGCTGGTTGATCGCTCTCGGCTAAAGGAAAGCAAAGACAGCATGGAGGCGTATCATCTTGCCCAGAGACTGCAGTCTATGGTGAGAGAGAGTTACAGCTCAATGTTACTGTTCTCATCATCATTATCTGTGGATGATTATCCATTAGCAGAACTGTTTTCCTTCATCTTTCTTATTTAATGATTGTTCTAATGCAGGGATTCTCATCTCTGGCCTTTGAGATCCATTTTCCTGCAGAGTTTAGCTCCTGAAGACTGATTAGCTTGTTCAGATGTGTTTGATTAGGGTTGGAGCTAAAATCTGCAGGAAAGTGGCTCTCGAGGGCCAGAGTTGAGAACCCCTGCTCTAATGTAAATTTTTTTTTTTTCTTTTTTTTTCCCAGCGCACGAGGAAGCGTCGCATTCGGGACATGTGGGGGAAATGGTGTGATGCTAAAGATCTGGAGGGTCAGACGTATGAGGTAAAGGAACTCAAAAACTGCACTTCTTCTTAGAATTGAAATATACTCTATAGAGAATTGCTCCTAGATGCTGTTTATGGCCTGATATGATCAGGATCTATTTTTAAGATTGACATAAAAATGATGTTGTGAAATGATTCTTATTTAAAGTGGCTTATAAAACATCGTGTGTATTTTTTTTTTTTTTTACAAAATTAAAATACAATCACATTTAATACATTTTGGCAACTTTTTGGTAAATGTTATGTTTTTTTCATGGGTTTTTTGGAAAGAAAATAATTTTTATTTGTCCATCCTCATTGTTGAGCCCTGATTATGTGAGGTTTTTTTGTTGTCCAGCATCTGAGTGCAGAAGAGCTGGCCATCAGAAGAGAGGAGATGAAGAAGAAAGGACCAAAACCATCTAAACTACCCAAACAGAGAGGGTAAACACTTGCTCTTTTACAAAGCTGAACTGAACGTCATTAATAGCTAATAGATCTTGTTTATGGGCTTTTATTATCAACTCCATGAATAATCAGATTATTATTTAAATATGGATTAATTCCTTGTCTTTGTCCTCTGCAGCTCTTTTGATCCATTCCAGCTCATTCCATGCAAAGCTTTTGGAGAGGAAAAACAAGTAATTATTACATTTCATGTCTCTGTTCCTTCTTTTAATGTATAAAAACCAGTGTTGTTATACTCAACTAAAACTAAAACCATTAAAAAAAAATGTTACTCGAAATAAAATAAATGTTAACTGAAATAAAATACAACTTTAACATTTTTTTTACTTAAAATAAAATTAAAAATTAATAAAAATTATATAGACATCTAAAAAAAAAAAAGGCAAAAACAACAAAATTACTAAAACTTCAACTAAAATTAAATGAAACGGAAATAAAATTTAAAAAGAAACAATTTTAAAGATTAATAAAAATAATATGATCTCAATTAGCATGTTTACATGCACACAATACGCTGATAACTACCAAAAATCAGTTTATTGAAATAACCCGAGTTACCTGTTTACATGCAAATCAATAACCTGGCAATGCAAGTAAACCGAGTTTACAAGACTGTAAACACACTTAATGATACCAAAATAACACTGATAAAAACTAGAGGTATCAATTTACCTTTTTAATTCAGTACAATAAAGTGTATATATATATATATATATATATATATATATTATATAAATGATAAAAAAATTAACAAATAACCATGCCCCTGGAATACACTACACGACTTTTCATATCTAAACAGATTTCATCATACACTGACTTTGTAAATGTTTCCAGAGAAAAACTGGGCATCATATACTAAACGACTGCTGATCAACTTTCAAGTCATTACGAACAGAACAAACTCATGCAGAAACGTGCTTTGTTGCAAGGAAACACATGACAAATGAAAATATGTGTTTTACAATTGGCTCAAAATATCAAACATATTTGATATCCTCTGACTGGAAGGAATCTTAGTCTGAAGCTAAAAAATTGGAGTCTGTGCCTATCATACACTATGGCCCAGTTTCACAGACAGGACTTAGATTAAGCCAGGATTAGGCATTAGTTTAATTAGGATATTTAAGTATCTTTTATAAACATGCCTTAGAAAAAACTTCACTGGTGTGCATCTTGAGACAAAACAATGGCTTTGACATATTTTAAGATATGTCAGTGCAAGTTACTTTTAGTAAAAAAAAACAGCTCAAACATGCATTTTAGTCTAGGACAAGCTTAAGCCTTGTCTGTGAAACCGGGGGTATGTGATTTTCTGCCAAATCTGTCACCTCCAACTGCCCAAAATTTCTAGACTGACGCAGGCTTTCAGCAACTAGCATCGACTCCTCTAGACTGAAAATTGGGGTAAAAATCTGGTGGTGTAGTATATTCCAGTCTTTAAGTAAATTCCATAATTAGGAAGTTTCATTGAAGCAATTCAGACTTGAAGTACCACCTAAATACCTGTGATTGCCAGTTCTAATTCAATTCAATTCTATTTTTTTTTTAAATTTCTGTGTTCATCAGGGTTATTATTAGTTAACTAAAACTAAAATCATAAAAATAACTAAATTAAAATTAAAAATGAGTTTAACTTGATGTACTAAAAAATTTAATTAAATTGAAAACTGTATAGACATTTAAAAAAACAAACAAATAAAAAATAAATAAAATGTCTAAATCTTGAATTAATTTTGAAATCGAAAATAAAATATAAAAACTAATTCAAAAGATTAATAAAAACTATGATAAGTTGATTACTAAAATTACACTGTAGTTCATTTTGTTGCATAGAAATGAAGGAACTTGAATTTCATCACACTTATTTTGTCTCTGTCTCAGGAACCATACAGAGTGATAGTTTGTGCCGAGGCTCTTGTTGTCATGGACATAGTAAGTATAACGTGGTGTTGATTTCCAGATTTAATAAACCTCAGCCTTTCTTTTCTTTTTCTTTTTCTTTTTTTTTGCTCTCTCATTCATTCCTCAGTGTTTTATTATGTTGTACTAATAATCCGATTCTTTCCCAGCATGCTCATGTGTCTATGGGAGAGGTGATTGGCCTTTTAGGAGGAACATATGAAGAGGAAGAGAAGGTGTTAAAGGTCAGTGAATTCATGAACTCATTAAACTGTATCAGCTCTTTATTTCAATCAGTTATACATACATTTATTCATTTAGTAGACGCTTTTATCCAGAGCGACTTACAACAAGTGATTCATCTTAAGTTTAAGTACGCCGCAGTAAATGCATGATGATTTGTTTGTGTTTTGGTGTGTAATGTGGTGATGTTTGTGTAGATCTGTGCAGCAGAACCATGTAACAGCCTGAGCACAGGTCTGCAGTGTGAGATGGACCCCGTCTCTCAGACTCAAGCATCTGAGCTGCTCGGGGTCAAAGGTCACAGTGTGGTGGGTTGGTACCACTCTCATCCAGCCTTCGACCCCAATCCCTCTCTCAGAGACATTGACACTCAGGCCAAATACCAGGTAACAGATCTTTGTATTGCATTGTAGTTTGACTAGGTGGTGTCTTTGTTTACATGTCACATTCTCTCTGTCTGTTTTTATTTCAGAGTTATTTCTCTCGAGGAGGTGCTCCATTTATCGGGATGATTGTCAGCCCATATAACCCCAGTAACCCCTCGCCCCTGTCTCAGACCACCTGTCTGCTGGTAGAGGAGGAGACCGGACCCTCTGGATCTCAAAGTATGTCTTTCATGAGACTATCAGCGCTTTGACTTACAAATCATTTACAGCAGCTTTAACACTTATTACACTACTGTAGGTTATCTGTGTTCTGTTAATGTTTCATGGTCTTTGTGGTAAGCACTAGAGTCATGGCTGTTAAAGAATAAATGAACCAAGGTGTAAATAATAAAATAAGCCCAGCAACAGCTCCAGCTGAATTTGAATCAGTCTGTGGTATGTGAGTCAGCGTTTCATGTGTGAATTATTGTGTTGTTTGTATTTTAGGGTTTCCATACCAGTTTAACATCCAGTACTCATCTGAGCTTCCTGATTGGTCAGAAGTGATGAGAAGAGCAGAATGGGTTGTGTTCAAGTACAGGCTGTGTCATGGGTGAGCTGCTGCGTGTTTTATGTGGGAAACCCTGTCTTTGGCTGGAAGAGGGAAGCAAGAATACATGAAAATATTAAGTTGTAAAGCTAAAAAAAAATGCTGCACATTATTCACATTTCATAAACTGGCCTCAGAAAGGTTTAAAATTCAGATTATTTGAATGTAGTGTGTTTCTAACATTGTATATTAGTATTATTAGTGTTTGACATATTATTTCCAGCATTAGTAAATTATAATATATATAAAAGTTTGGGGTCTGTAAGATTTTTTTAAAGAAATTAATGCTTTAATTCAGGAAGGATGCAAAAGTAAATACATTTATAATGTTACACTAGTTTTTTTCCATAAAAATATTAAGCAGCACAACTATTGTCAACATTGGTAATAATTAGAAATGTTTCTTGAGCAGCAAATCATCATATTAGAATGATTTCTGAAGGATCATGTGACACTGAAGACTGGAGTAATGATGCTGAAAATTCAGCTTTGCATCACAGGAATAAATTTAAAATATAATAAAATAGAAAACATTTTAAATTGTAATAATACTACACAATATTATTGTTTTATTTCATTTTTAAATAAACGAAGCCTTGGTGAACATAAGAGATGTCTTTCAAAAACATTTTCATATAAACACAGTACCAGTCAAAAGTTTGGAAACGTTACTATTTTTAATGTTTTTGAAATAAGTCTCTTATGCTCATGCATTTATTTGATCAAAAATACAGAAAAAAACCTAATCTTGTGAAATGTTATTACAATTTAAAAATAATGGTTTTCTATTTTAATATACTTTAAAATATAATGTATTTCTGTGTTGTCCAAGCTGAATTTTCAGCATCATTACTCCAGTCTTCAGTGTCACATGATCCTTCAGAAATCATTCTAATATGCTGATTTATTATCAATGTTGGAAACAGTTTTGCTACACTTTTTCAGAATTCTCTGATGAATATTTTTTTTTTTAAAAGAACAGCATTTATTTAAACTAGAAATCTTTTGTAACAATATACACTACCATTCAAAAGCTTTTCTTTATATTTTTAAAAGAAATTGATACTTGTATTCAGCAAGGATGTGTTAAATTGATAAAAAGTGATAATAAAGACTTAAATTGTTAGAAAAGATTTCTATTTTGAATAAATGCTGTTCTTTTTAACTTTTTATTCATCAATGAATCCTGAAAAAGTATCACAAAAAAAAAATAAAATAAATAATAATAATAATAATATTAAGCAGCACAACTGTTTCCAACATTTATAATAAATCATCATATTTGAATGTTACAATAGTTTTTTTCCATAAAAATATTAAGCAGCACAACTATTGTCAACATTAGAAATGTTTCTTGAGCAGCAAATCAGCATATTAGAATGATTTCTGAAGGATCATGTGACACTGAAGACTGGAGTAATGATGCTGAAAATTCAGCTTTGCATCACAGAAATAACTTATATTTAATGTATATTAATATAAAAAAACATTTATTTTAAATTGTAATAATATTTCACATTATTACTGTTTTTTTTTTTGATTAAATAAATAAAGGGTTGATGAGCATAAGAGACTTTCAAAAACATTAAAAATAGTAATGTTTTCCAAACTTTTGACCGGTACTGTATATATTCAAACATATTTCATTCTTCTTTCAGGAGTGTTCCAATGGACAGGCTTTTCCGCAGAGATTCTTCTCTAACTTGCCTGGAAAAGGTAACGTCTCATATCTAGGAATCACTCCCACACACCGCACAGTGCATATTGCGCATGAAAATTGCAAGAGATTTTTGGACAAACTGGCTAGTCTGATTTCTTGACTACTGGCAACAAGCTCATATTTACAAGTTCCCACGCTGCTGTCAGAAGCACTTAGATGAAGGCATGAACTACGTGCAAATCTTTCAAAGAAATTCAGAGTTTTGTTTGAGGTACTTGGTAGCAAGCAAACAAGATTTCTGCACAAATTGAATACTAATATTAATGGTTCACAGTGAATATTTAAATGAATTTATTTGACATGTTTAATGAATTCTGCTAAATAATTACAATTTTTTTATTTATAATTAAAAATGTTTTTGTTTTGCCTGCCTGTCTGTCCACAGATGCTCACATCAATCCAGAAGATTTTGGAGCAGGTCTCAGAGGTTGACACAGAGACTTTCCTGGTACAGATAGAAACCTTGTTTCGAACACATTTTCTCCCTGAGACTGGCTCTTCCTCCTCTCATCTTCATGAATCAGTAACACAGCCTCAGTTACTGTCATTCATCTCCTCTGAGCCAGTCAACAGCAGCCGTGCTACGGATGAGACGTGTGTTACTGAGTCTGACAGCCAAGATGAATTGTACACTACAGGACCTGTCAACCATGTTACAAGCTATAATGAAGAAGTGCAGAAACTGTGTAAATAATAATAAACCTAACAGTATGAATGGAAGAACTTGTCATAAAGAAACCTGCTACTCCAGAGGACAAATGTGTCATTCATTTACATTGTATGTTACATTGTATTCTTGTAGATTTTTGTACTATAAAGTATTAACTAGTTTTCATAATAGTTGAGTTTAATCACATAGCCGTGTTTAAAAATTTTAATTAAAGTATGATGACATTTTGTAATTCACTTTGATCACAATGTGCAAGAAAGTGTTTGCTGCACTTAAATAAAATTGTATTATGGAAAAGAGATTAATTGGATATTTATGGAGTAACAATTTTAAAGACTGGCAAAAGGTGTCACTTTTTCTGATTAATTTTACTTTAGTGTTTCATAATATAAATTGGGTAACACTTTACAATAAGGTCCCATTACTAGTTGAACATTTGTTACAATAATTATTTGGTAATGTTAGTTAATAAAACCACAATTGTTCATGTTAGCCAGGTCCATTAAATAATATTAACAGATACTTTTTAATTTTAATAATGTATAAGTAATAAATGCTGTAATTTTCATTGTTAGTTCATGTTAACTAATGTAGTTAAGTAGTGTTAACAGATGAAACCTTATTGTGAAGTGTTACCATTAATTGCATATGAACACAAACCGTTTTTGCTATTGGCACAAGACGTTGTGGTTTGACCAGACACAAAAGTGTTACTGAAATGTAGAATTCTAAAACGAAACCAAATATAGGTGGTTATTGCGTATTCTTTACTGAAAACGGGTTAAAAATGACAGGAGTAGTGTTAAAATATATTAATTACTGTGACCTGTGAATGACGGGCGGAACCATGGCGAAGTGTTGCTGTTCGCGGGGGAGAGTTTTAACTGTCGCAGTGAAGTACTTGGAGGAGAAGAGTTTCGAGGGCTTGTCAAAACAGATACGCGTTTTAAATAATTAATGCGTATGATTAAGCAGTTGTAGCAATAAACGTCTAGCAACGCTGAAAGTTTCAGTGATCTAGTTAAAGTTTTACCGCTCGATTAACGCACCATGTGGACTTAAATGGACTTCTTTGCTTCTTAGACACTGTCATTGAAACTACTTTAGTGAATTTTAAATGCATAACGAGCCCATAAACTGTCTTATTTGACCACTATAATTATTAAGCAAACAAGAGTGAATATGAATGTTAAGTGCATTTTATAATAATATTGAAGCAGATTTATATTCGCCTGGTCAAGCTCGACATGTTGTCCACTTTAACGTCAATAAACCGGTTCCGGTTTCACTCAATGATAAGATGTTGTGGACCGAGACACTTTCACTGCCGTCCATCAGTCTTTGCCTCTGCGCGGACTTATCTGATGAGGACAAACTCATCTTTCTATCTGAAACCAAGAGGACCTGTCACTGTTTCTCCTTCATCTCTCTGTCCGAGGTCAAGATTAAGACTCAACACCTGTATAACAGCATTCAGACCTCCAGGTCATGGAGTGCCGGTGATCGTTCAGTCGACTCGTGAGTTTCACACCTCAGGCAGACTGAGAGCTTTACCTGCACCCTTCATATGGCTGGTACTGAAGCCCCTGCAGAAGCTCATGGCCATCATACTGGGCAGGTAGTCTCCTCAAATACGTCATATAAACGACGACATAAGAAGGACATAATTGCCTCCTCATTTCCATGAAATTGGTGAATCAGTGAACAGCTCCAGATAGGGATGCACCAATACTTGTTTGTGGCAGGAAGTGATACTCAATGATTATTGCTGTGTTATGATATGATAACTAATATGATGGCCAAAATTATAAATCTGTACTGTTTTTATATTATTATTATTATTTTAAAATGTAGGCCAATATATATGACAATTATTATTTAAATATTTTTAATCTATAACTTTTTAATAGCCTTTTTTTTGGCAAATAACTACATCTAAATATATTCTCTGTGGATAGATATTTTTTGCAGATTATTATTATTTTATTATTATTATTATTTATGTTGGATTTTATTTGTCATTATGGCCAGTAACTGATATATTGGCCAAAATTATAAATCTGTACTGTTTTTATATTATTACTATTTTAAAATGTAGGCTGATAACTGATATTATGACAAACAGTATTTAAATATTTTTAATCTATAACTTTTTAAAAGCATTTTTGGCAAATAATTACATCTAAATATATTCTCTGTGGATATATATTTTTGCATTATTATTATTATTATTATTATTATTATTATTATTTATGTTGGATTTTATGTGTTATTATGGCCAGTAACTTATATAGTGGCTAAAATTATAAATCTTTACTGTTTTTATATTGTTACTATTTTAAAAATGTAGGCTGATAACTGATATTATGACAATTAGTATTTCAATATTTTTAATCTATATCTTTTTAATAGCTTTTTTGGCAAATAACTACATCTCAGTACACTATATTGCCAAAAGTATTGGGACACCCCTCCAGATCATTGAATTCAGGTGTTCCAATCACTTCCATGGCCACAGGTGTATAAAATCAAGCACCTAGGCATGTAGACTGCTTCTACAAACATTTGTGAAAGAATGGGTCGCTCTCAGGAGCTCAGTGAATTCAAGCGTGGTACCGTGATAGGTTGCCACCTGTGCAAGAAGTCCATTCATGAAATTTCCTCACTACTAAATATTCCACGGTCAACTGTTAGTGGTATCATAACAAAGTGGAAGCAATTGGGAACAACAGCAACTCAGCCACGAAGTGGTAGGCCAAGTAAAATCACAGAGCGGGGTCAGCGCATGCTGAGGCGCACAGTGCGCAGAAGTCACCAACTTTCTGCAGAGTCAATAGCTACAGACCTCCAAACTTCATGTAGCCTTCAGATTAGATCAAGAACAGTGCGTAGAGAGCTTCATGGAATTGGTTTCCATGGCCGAGCAGCTGCATCCAAGCAATGCAATGCAAAGCGTCGGATGCAGTGGTGTAAAGCACGCCGCCACTGGACTCTAGAGCAGTGGAGACGTGTTCTCTGGAGTGACGAATCACGCTTCTCTGTCTGGCAATCCAATGGACGAGTCTGGGTTTGGCGGTTGCCAGGAGAATGGTACTTGCCTGACTGCA
The DNA here is from genome assembly GCA_039654765.1 of Mylopharyngodon piceus. Taxonomy (NCBI): domain Eukaryota; kingdom Metazoa; phylum Chordata; class Actinopteri; order Cypriniformes; family Xenocyprididae; genus Mylopharyngodon; species Mylopharyngodon piceus. The sequence goes on from CM077456.1 coordinate 28,388,525, forward strand.
TTGTGCCAAGTGTAAAGTTTGGTGGAGGGGGGATTATGGTGTGGGGTTGTTTTTCAGGGGTTGGGCTTGACCCCTTAGTTCCAGTGAAAGGAACTCTTAATGCTTCAGCATACCAAGACATTTTGGACAATTTCATGATCCCAAATTGGTGGGAACAGTTTGGGGATGGCTCCTTCCTGTTCCAACATGACTGCGCACCAGTGCACAAAGCAAGGTCCATAAAGACATGGATGAGTGAGTTTGGTGTGGAGGAACTTGACTGGCCTGCACAGAATCCTGACCTCAACCCGATAGAACACCTTTGGGATGAATTAGAGCGGAGACTGCGGGCCAGCATCAGTGCCTGACATCAGTGCCTGACCTCACAAATGCGCTTCTAGAAGAATGGTCAAAAATTCCCATAAACACACTCTTAGAAGAGTTGAAGCTGTAATAGCTGCAAAGGGTGGGCCAACTCCATATTAAACCCTACGGATTAAGAATGGGATGTCATTAAAGTTCATGTGCATGTAAATGCAGATGTCCAAAACTTCTGGCAATATAGTGTATAATCTCTGTGGATATTTTTGCAGATTATTATTTTATTATTATTATTATTTATGTTGGATTTTATTTGTTATTATGGCCAGTAACTGATATAGTGGCCTAAATTATAAATCTGTCCTATATTATTATTATTATTATTATTATTATTATTATTATTATTTTAAAATGTAGGCCGATAACTGATATTATGAACAACAGTATTTAAATATTTTTAATATATAACTTTTTAATGGCATGTTTGGCAAATAACTACATGTAAATATATTCTCTGTGGATAGATATTTTTGCAGATTATTATTATTATTATTATTATTATTATTATTATTATTATTTATGTTGGATTTTATTTATTTTATTATGACCAGTAACGGATACAGTGGCTAATATTTTAAATCCATACCATTTTTACCCCTAATTATTGGCTGATGCTGAGATAATATATTTTATCAATATTTTATAAAATATGTACTTTTAAACTGTATCACACTAAATTAGCTAGATTTGTAAAGGGAAATTCTTTGCAACTATTTGATGAATTGAAAGTTCAAAAGAACTGCATTTCTCTGAAATATAAATCTTTTGTAACAATGTAAAATTCTTTAACTGAATAAAAGTAGTAATTTATTATTATTTTTTTTAATCTTTTGAACAGTTGAACATCAAATGTACCTCAAATGTACATTTAAAGTGATAGTTCACCCAAAAATGAAAATTCTGTCATCATTTACTCACCCTCATGTTGTTGGTAACCAGACAGTTGACGGTAGCCATTGACTTCCATAGTAGGAAAAAAAAATACTATGGAAGTCAGTGGTTACCGTCAGCTGTCTGGTTACCAACATTCTTCAAAATATCTTCTTTTGCATTCAACAGAAGAAAAAAAATCTCCTACAGATTTGGAACAACTTGAGGGTGACTAAATGATGACAAAAGTTTCATTTTTGGGTGTACTATCACTTTAAGCCATTTATACTCCAAAACAACTTATAAAACTGCTTTAGCTTTTTAAAGTCCTTATACAGTCTCAGTGTATAGTTGTGTTTACTGTGGTTAGTAAATGGGGAGCATATGGCAGGTCATTGACACCAAAGTTCTTGGTTTTCTGGGAGGGTAAGGTAAGATTTATTAAGAACTCTGATTCAGATTTCATGCATGTCTCTTGGTCTCTAGGAGCATCAGAAAATGGTGGATGGCCCTGCCGCCCAATAAAAAGCAGCTGTTTCGTGAATGGACATGGCATCGACGCTGGCACTTGTTGGGAGCTGGGTCGGGACTGTTGATCTTCATCTCTCTCCTCTTTCTCACCCACCTGGATGAATCTCCAATTACGGGCAGGACCCGACTGCTGTTGTTCAGCAAGGAGGCCTTCATGGAACTGGCTCAGTCCACTGCGGAAGTGGTACGCCTAGTCAAGTCAGCACAACTTGTGTAGTCAGTTTACATTTTGAATTTATATTCAAAATAACACTTCCAGGGCAATATGTAAGTCTTATAATAGTGTATGCAAATGCCTGGAGTTAGAAAAAATTTTGTATTTTATTGTGCTATGGGATATTATGAAAATGAAAGAATTTCACAAATAATTTAATTCCTTTTTATTTCATGGTCTCTTGCTCCTCTTTCTCCTTTATTCTGTCTCTCAGTATATGGAGGAGTTTAAGGATTCTATGATTGCTCCATCGGACCACAGGCACCAGGCGGTGGAGCTCGTGGTTCAGACTCTGGCCCAGAGGAACAAGGACATTGCTGAGATGTCCTCTGTCCCCTGGACTGTCCATGTGGTGGACGGCACTTCCATTAACGCATTTGTTTTGCCAGTGAGTCATATCTGATAACTTAATAACCAAATTGTTTGTCTAATAAATAAATCAACCAACTCTATTCAATTTAAAGGGGTCATTGTTTTATTAATCATTTTAATTTTTCCACTTATAACTTTTCCTTCTGCCAATTTTTAGAAGCAACTCTGACTGCACAGAAAAACGTCCGTCTCAGAGTTTGCACTTTAGATGACCTGCATCTTCATTATCCAACATATTGTACAAATTAAAAAAAAAAAAAAAAAAAAAAAAAAATCAGATCTGAATCTGAAATATTGATACTGTATTGTAAGAAAAAGTACTGCACTATATATCAATATACACTACCATTAAATGTTTTTGGTCAGTTTGATTTTTTTTTTTTTTTTTTAAATAAATTAATATTATTTATTCAGCAAGGATGCATTATATTGATCAGTAAAGACATTTATTATATGAAGTTTTCCATCTCAAATAAATGCTTTTTATTTATCAAAGAATCCTTAAAAAATATCACGGTTTCCACAAAAATATTAAGCAGCACAACTGTTTTCAACATTGATAATAATGAGAAATGTTTCTTGAGCAGCAAATCATCATATTAGAATGATTTCTGAAGGATCATGTGACACTGAAGACTGGAGTAATGATGCTGAAAATTCAGCTTTGATCACAGGAATAAATTACATTATAAAATATATTAAAATATAAAACAGTATAACTACAGTAAAAACAGTAATATTGTGAAATATTATAACAGTTAAAAAATATATATTCACAACATTACTGTTTTTACTCTACTGTTGATAAAATAAATGCAGCTTTACCGACCCCAAAACAGGAGTGTGTATATATCCATATTTCATTGTATAGCACAGTTATTGTAAAAGATATATAAAAATATACAAAATATAGATCTTTTGTAACCTGATCCACCTGATTTTTGTATTTACTGGTTGTGAAATCACCCAAACAGTTTTGGATATTTTCTCTTAAGAGCTACACTACTGAACGGTTTCTTCGTACAGTTTAGTACTTTAGCAAAGAGAAAGAATGTTCTTAATCCACTGCAGATCTTGGTTACTAGAGGAGAAAATGACTCTGATTTCACAGCTGGAATGATTGTGTTTCAGAATGGAGAGATCTTCGTCTTCACAGGAATGCTGGATGCTGTAGCAGACATTCATCAGCTGGTCTTTGTACTGGGACATGAGATGGCTCACGCTCTGATTGGTCATGCAGTAAGTCCCGCCCACACTGTCCGAACTCTGCACGGAAAACACCCGATTGGAAATTTTTTTGTTTATTAATTTTAATCCAGTAAGCAATTATGCTAAAAGTAAAGTTATCAATAGCATAATATTAATATCTGTAAGCAGGGCTTGACATGAACTTTTTTGCTCACCAGCCACTGTGGCTAGTGGTTTTCCAAAGTTACCAAAGCATTTTCACTGGCCACAGTTTTGACATCGATACCATGGGGAAAAACTGCCATATAGATATTTTTAATATTATCTCATAATTTGGCAGCAGGTATATTAGGCTGTTGTCTCTTTAAGACCTGACGCACAGATCCATTATACTGTTACACATGCGTTTTCTTTCTCAACTGTTTATGTTCACTTAAAACATAACTGACTGTGTTTACGTGAATACTCACCAAGACTGGCATTTTGACATTATTTTGTGTATATTTGACTGTTTAAGTGCAATAAGCAATGGAAAAAAAACTCAATTTAGTACTGAGAGGGGGCTTTATGTGTGCACACTTTGGGTGTGAGCACAAAATCTGTGGGAATGAGTAAAATTATGCACAATACACGCAATCCCACGCCAAAATTCAAGCCCTGTAACACCAACAATACGCCATTGCGGAAATCCACCCGCCAAATGTTGGCGGGTGTTAATGTCAAGCCAAGTCTATAAGTAATCTCTCGCTTAGGGTCATTTTGATTTTTGTTTATTACATGGCTTGTGATATGCACCCATTGTCAGATGGTTATAGGACCCTCGGACTGCCTCTGGCCTTTATTGTTTGGATCAAATTAAATTTGTACTTCCTTTGTTGTGTCTCTCAGATTTTTTTCTGGAAGTAAAACAGCCTTCATTAGATTCAAGTGCTCGCTTTATCTCTCTTTTGCGTGTGTCGTGTTTTACTTTCATCTTTTCACTTGGTTTAAATTAAGAGAAGTAGGCGTCCTGTCTCAGAGGCGCTAAGCGCTGTTAAGGGTTCGGTTTAAAGAGATATTTTAGTTTCAGAGCTGTTACATCATTGCATGCTTGTGGGTCTGGTTAGGGTGAAGGAGCTTAGTGCTCATATGAGGGCTAACATGATATGGCTGTGAAAAACTAAATTGATTCAGTACATTTTTTGGGTGACATTAAAAAGTCCCTTTAAAGCCAAGGTCATGTTATTAGGCTCAAGTGTTTCCTTAGTTATTTTTAGTCCGCAACAATCTGACGCTCTTATGAGACACCCTCTGACTGGTTGCAAATGCTACAAACCTGCATGCACACTGCAATCAACAATTTTATTCTGGGATCGTAGCTAACAATCTTACAATTGACGTGCATGATTTTTTTCATATTCTCTCTATTCAGCAAAGAATACTTAAAAAAAATGTATCACTCCTTCCACAAAAAAAGCAGCACAACCATTTTCAGCATTGATAATAATAAATGTTTCCTGAGCAGCAAATCAGCATATTAGAATGATTTATGAAAAGATCATGTGACACTGAAGACTGGAGTAATGATGCTGAAATGAATTACGTTTTAAAATAGGTTAAACTGAGTTATATTAAACTGAAATAGTATTTCACAATAGAATATTACAGTTTTACTGTATTTTTGATCAAATAAATGCAATCTTGGTGAGCATAAGAGACTTTCATAAACATTAAAAAAAATCTTACCGACCCCAAACTTATTAATGGTTGTGTAATTGTTGAACACAAAAGTTGATGTTTAGCAAAATGTTCAAGCTGCTCTTTTCCACATAGAAGCAGATATTGAACAGTTACAGTTAAGTGGCTCCAAAAAGTACAAAAAAATTACTTCAAAATATCCCATATTTGTGTGAGGACCAAACCGAGATTTAACTTGACAGTCATTAAAAATTGTATGTAAAAGAACAGCATAGACATTTAATAAAAATATCATGTTATGTTTAAAAGAATAATAAAAACACACACTAATGGGTTCGAGGGTGAAAATAAAATGAAAATCATAAATTTTAATGGAAGTAAGCTATTGTAACAGGTTTAAAAAGGTATACACTTTTATGACCATGAAGATGACATAATTACCTAACAAATCTGCTTTGCGGCATGTACCTGGCCACTCGTGGACATGTGTTTTGGCGTATATCTGTTGCCCCTCTTTCAGTAGAATGTGTATTGTAATTACAATTCAGTGTGATTCATTAAGTCTCTCTTTGTTAAATTGCTTGTTTCTTTTTCTTTGTTTTTCTACATTGTTCCTAATTGGGCATGCTGTCAGAGAATGGGCTGCTAAGCAATTGTAAAAATGCTTCTTAACACCAAAATACAAACAAATTAGCATAGTAGATAAACGACAAAATCAACAAAGACAGAAAAGCCCATAATGAATTTCTTTCTCTTTCTCAGGCAGAGCAGGCCAGTTTGTCTCACGTGGTGGACCTGCTGTCTGTCATCCTGCTAACGGCAATCTGGGCCATCTGTCCTCGGGACAGTTTAGCTCTGCTGGGCCAGTGGATTCAGAGCAAACTAGTGCAGGTGACAGTTGACCTTGCCATATCTGTTTTTACTCTTTTTCAATTGATTCCTAATCTGTCTTCCACATGCTAGGTGGTTCCTGGCCTTAAACTTGCTGGTCTTGAACCAATGAGATGTTCACAACTAATCAAGACACTTCATTTTCCCAGTCTGTTTGAAATAAAATGATTTTGTTGAAACTGATGGGATGTCAAGCGATTACAATTTTTAATCTAATTAATCGCAAATTAATCGCACATCAAATTTTGCTGAGAAATTACTCCCAAAAGATAATTTAAAGTCATTATTGTGTAAAGCAACAAATAAGACATTACAAAAAGTAGCTTCAGCAAGAAATATTTTATTTGATCCAACATAGAATGTATTACTCTTTTGGACCATGAGGGTGAGTAAATGATGACTGAATTTTCATTTTTGTGTAAACTATAGCTTTAATGTTTTTTTTATTACTGTGGAAATATGAAATTATTTTTTAAAGGTGCCCTAGATTGTAAAATTGAATTTACCTTGGCATAGTTGAATAATAAGAGTTATGTACATGGAAATGACATACCATGAGCCTCAAACACCATTGTTTCCTCCTTAATATGTACTCGTGCGTGAAAAACACCACGGAAAAACAGGCGAATCTCAACATAACACCGACTGTGACGCAACAGTCGGGGTCATTAATGTACGCCCCCAACTTTTGCATATACCAGCCCATGTTCAAGGCAGTATTAACGTTGTGGAGCTGCACAGTCGAATCATCAGACGTTCTGCAGGTATTGTGAAGCATGCAAGCAATGACAATAGCGAAAATGGCAGATGGATCCATAATAACTGTTAATGATCCATGATATCATTATATATTAAGTGATATTTGTAAATTGTTTAGCATGTTGCTAATGTACTGTTAAATGTGGTTAAAGTTACCATTGTTTCTTACTGTATTCACGGAGACCAGAGCCATGTCGTTATTTTCATTTTTAACCCGAAAAAGCTTGTAGTCTGTAGAATTCATAAACGCATCTGCATTCTTATCAAGTCTCTCCAACCGTGTGTAGCTTTAGCCCCGTTAGCCGTGCAGCACTATCAAACTCATTCAGAATCAAATGTTAGCAAACATCCACAAAATACATGCCATACTTACGTGATCAGATATGCTGCATCACCAACAGTTTGTAATGATCCATTTTGAGAGTTATATTGTGAACTTCAGTATTGTTTATGCAATGTTTATTGGAGTCGCGAGCTTGGGGGCGGGGAGCATGAGTATTTAAAGGTGTACACACCCCAAATCAGAGCATTTTTAATTCCACCCCAAAATAGGCAGTTAAAACATGGTATAATAAAAAAATCTATGGGGTATTTTGAGCTGAAACTTCACAGACACATTCTGGGGACACCTTAGACTTATATTACATCTTGTAAAATGTCAATTCTAGGGCACCTTTAATGAAATTATACTCTAAATAAGAAACTAAAACTGCCAGTAGGTGGCGGTGAATGTCTTAATGATTGAGTCAATCATTCATTCATTCATTCATTCGATTCGTTCAAACGGCTCATTCATTCAGTGAGTGAATTCAACGCCGCTTCAAGTCCAACATGGTCCATCCGTTTCGTTCAAAACGCGGATTCGGAAATGAAATGCCGCTGTGTGTTGTTAGGGGACGAAGAGTTCTGCATTGTCTTCACATTTTCATTGGCAAAATTGAGCAAAACAGACAATATTGTGTCTAAAATAACACTATTAATTTCTTATTTATTGAACTGTTGTATAAAATCAGCCTATCACTTTTGCACTCGTGCTATTCTGGACAGAAAAAACAGCACTCGTGTGATATTGCACTCGTTGCTCGTGTGATATAGCTTAACTATGTCATATGATGTAAATATGAGACAAAAACTCAAACGGGCATTTTTGCCCCATATCTTGAATTTTACAGACATTCTAACTACATTCTATAGGCTCCATCAAACAGTAAGTTATTGCCCTGCATCATATTCATCATCAATCAACTGTATGAAATGTCAGAGGACCTACTTAGGTATGGGGCGGGGCAAGTGCATTAAATGCGTTGATTTTTGTTAACTCTTATTTTTCTGATATATGTATGTATAAATATGCTTACCAAGGCTACATTTATTTGATCAAAAATATGGTAAAATGTCAGTTGTGATATATTTTTTTATGATTCTTTAATGAATACAAAGTTCAAAGAGCAGCATTCATTTAAAATATAATTTTTTGTAACATTATAAATGTCTTTACTGTCTTAATTAATTTCTTTTAAAAAAAATCTTACTGACTGATTTTCATTTGTTGAGAATTAAGCTTAAGACATTGATGGGACTGGGTTTAGGTTGGGTTTGTCCATTAACGATGCAAACACTCCTTAAACATTGATTCTAAAATCCCTAAAAGACCCTTTAAACGTGAATTATACTCTTCCACTCGAGCTCAAAGAAACCTTCTCAAGTGCTCTCTCGCCACCATTATAAAACAATAACAATATCTCAGAGGAGATCTTATTTGGGTTTCTAAGGACTTCAATTTGAGGTTAGTTAAAATTCAGCTACATTTATTTGTCTTCTAAATGGATATTGAATTTGCATTTTCTGAATCACTCTGTGGCATGATACAAAGGCCCACTTTCAATTTAATTGTACTTCAGTTTTAGTTTTTTTTTATGGTGTTTTTCTTCTAAGATACCTTGTACTCTCTTGTTCTCCTTTTTATGTGAGAATTTTCATCCCTTTCTTTCCTTGTTTTTCATCATCTTTGCCCATTACATTTAAAATAAATTACATTTTAATGGTTGGGCTTTTTATCTCCTAGTCATTTTGTTCTCCAAATATGGTTCACTTTATTCTGTCCATCTTCCTCTGTTTACCCAATATAACTCCTGTGTGCGCTGTCAGAATAGCTCATTTAACTGAATATTCTCTGTCATTTTCTCTGTCTGTGTTGTAGTTCTTATTTGAGCGGCCCTACAGTCGTAAGCTGGAGGCAGAGGCGGACCAGGTTGGCCTGCAGTTGGCTGCCAAGGTACTGCAGATATGATCAGATTCAGTACACAGTCTTCTTGTAGCAACACCAAGCTTTTGGGTTCAATTCCTAGGGAAAGCATATTGATAAAATGTCTACCTAAAATGCATTATAAGTTCTCTTTCACAGTGTAAGCAGCTTATATCTTTATATCAGGTTTCAGAATTTACACTGCATGCATAAGCAGCGCAGTGCTGAGTTGCAAAAGTGCAACTGCAAGTAGACTTTAAAGGGATAGTTCACCCAAAAAATGAACATTTGCTGTTAATTCATTCACCCTCAGGCCATTCCAAGATGTATGTGACTTTTTTCTTCAGTAGAACAGTAAAGAAGATTTTCAGCTTAAATTGTCGTCCATGGTGATTCATATAATGCAAGTCAATAGCTGCCATCACTTTGAGAGTCAAAAAAACATATACGAGCAAAACAAAATTAATACTTGTGGCTCCTGACGATTCATTATGAAGCGAAACGATCAGTCTGTGCAAGAAAGTGAACATTATTTACAACATTTTTACCTGTAATCCACGCTTCGTTCATAGCAGTCTGGAGCGCAAGCTTCCTGTCGCAGTATGACGTATGCATGGGAGCAAACTCACACGTAAGCTGACATGGTGTTTGTTTACAAAAGAGAGGGAAGACACGCATGTTGTATTAATTTTGTAAAGCTATATATTTTTTATATTTGTTTTATATATTTTTAAATATTTTTATAAAGCTATATATTAATTTTGTTTTCCCTGTATGTTTTTCTTTGACTCTCAGAGTGACAGTAGCCTTTGACTTGCATTATATTAATCACCAAAGACTAGGGTTTCAGCTAAAAATCTTTACATTTCTACTGAAGAAAAAAAGTCACCTACATCTTAGATGGCTTGAGGGTGAGTAAATTAACAGCAAACGAACTATCCCTTTAAGCCTATTTTTTGCACCTCATAACTGGATTATTAATCTGTTTAACCATTGTTTGGAAAAAAAAGTCTGTCAGGCGTAGTGAAAATTCCATGAATTGACAGACAGCACTTTCTGTTTAGTAAATCAAGATGATTCAAGCAGTTAGTATTCATAGCTCAGTGTTATTTTAGTATTCTTCATATACTTTTATATTCATATCATATTTATTAATATTTTGAATTATCTTTGTTCAGTTTTCAATTTTTGTTTAATTTTTAAATTTGTTTAATTTTTGTTTTTCTATATAGCTTGAATTTTTATTTCAGTTTTAGTAACTTCAGTACTCCAACTTAAATGTATTCATTTCAGTTAGTTGCCAAGGCAAAATTTCTTATTTTCGTTTAAGTTTTTTAAGTTTAGGTTTCCATCTAATTATTTTATTTTATTTTATTTTATTATTTTTTTTAATAGTTTGTTTTAGTTACCAACACTGTCATAGCTATGCTTTGGGATTAGGTTTTGTTTCATGTAGATCATGTAAATTAATTAGCATTTAAATAAATGTGATTCCCCCCTACGTAAATTAGATTGCATGATGATCAAGTTTGTTGCAGTTAAATCTGATTAATTTAAAGTGTTAGTTCACCCAAAAATGAAAATTCTGTCATAAATCCTTCATGTCGTTCTATACCCGTAAGACCTTCGTTCATCTTCGGAACACAAATTAAGATATTTTTGATAAAATCCGATGGCTCAGTGAGGCCTGCATTGCCAGCAAGATAATTAACACTTTCAATGCCCAGAAAGCTACTAAAACATATTTAAAACAGTTCATGTGACTACAGCGGTTCAACTTATATTATAAAGTGACGAGAATACTTTTTATGCGCCAAAAAACAAAATAACGACTTTATTCAACAATATCTAGTGATGGGCGATTTCGAAACACTGCTTCATGAAGCTTCGAAGCTTTACGAATCTTTTGTTTCAAATCAGTAGTTCGGAGCGTGTATCAAACTGCCAAAGTCACGTCCCCCAGTGGTGAACCACTGAAATTTCGAAACACTTATGACTTAACGAAGCCTCGTTTACTGAAATCACGTGACTTTGGCAGTTTGATATGCTATCCGAACTACTGATTCGAAACAAAAGATTCGTAAAGCTTCGACAAATGTCGCCTGATAAATGTAAAAATGTTAATGTGATAAATGATTCATATGTTTTTTTTATTACTTATAAAGGTTTTTTTCTTAGGCCCTGTTTCCACCTGGTATTAAGAAGCATTTTGGTCGATCGGATCACAAGCGGACGACACTAAATACAGGTGTAAACAGGGTCTAAAACGAATTGAGCTTGTCCACTTTCGACCACTTCCAGAGGTGGTCAAAAACACATTTGACTATTGCTTTTGTAATGTAAATGTTCATGTGGTCGAATGTGTTCAAACAGCCACAAAAGACTGCCTACTCTCCGCCTACTGACCTAATGCATAAACATTATGGGAAGCACGCTAGCCAGACGGGATTTAAACTTTGTCAGATGAAGACCCAAGTTTGGTTTGAAGACGAAAAAACGTACCAAGCACAATGTTCTCTCACCATTCCTGATTTCTAACACACACTCACAGCATTCGGCTTTGTCTTGCTGCTGTCAGAGCAGAAATGAAAGCTGCTGCTCTCAGTATGTTTTTCCGTTGTATCCGGACACGTTCATATGTAAATTGCGTGAGCTTATTTCGTCCATTAGATCGTAAGATATGAAAAAGCCCATAGATTTACCCGCCCATACACCCTCCCCTTGAAGAAATCAGGACAGAAATGGTTGAAAGTGGACAAAAGAGATTAAAACACCAGGTGTAAACAGGTATGTGTCTCCCTCGTCTACATGTGATCCGATCGACCAAAATGTATCTTAATACCAGGTGTAAACAGGGCATTATATACAGTATTAGATGCAAATAAAGTCACTTTTGAAGGCACACTTTGGAATTCAACATTTCACCTCTACATTACTAATAATGTATAATGATGATTAAAAAACTTGACACAATTCAGTAGTGGGGAACCTGCTTTATATCAGGCATTAATAGACACAGTATCCTAAATGACCTCTAGATGGCACTGTTTCTTTACAAACTGCTTCATGAAAGCATTTCTCTGCATGTGGCAGTGGTCTGATTCACGGTGTAGTGCTCTTCCTGTCAGCATGTCTCCTGATCCCATGCTTGGCATCATTATGGAGAAACAGTCAATTCCCTTCTATCTCTTATAGTAGTAATAACGGGCCGCCTGCTGCTCGTAAACGGGCCCAGATCCGGCCTGCCACAGCCGGCTCGGTGAAGGACATTGGCACGTTGCTGCGGTAACGATGCGCGGCTGGCTCGACTAGTCATGATTCATTCTGTCCGTGAGCCAGCCTGCTCTCGGCTTTCGCTCCAGCTAATGACGTTGTCCAGAGCTCCGAGCACCCGTCAGGTTGTGTGTGTCATCTCCCTGTTTGCTTCCCTTGATGATGGCAGGGCTTTAACATGCCAGAAAAGCATCTCTTTATGTGTATTTATTGAGATATGTGTGCGTTTCTGACAGGCGTGTGCTGACGTGAGGGCGGGCACAGTTTTTTGGCAGCAGATGGAGATCAATGATCAGTTGACTGGCCAACCCACCGTCCCCGAATGGCTGTCCACACACCCTTCTCACCAAAACCGTGTCAGACAGTTGGACCGCCTCGTTCCTGAGGTAATGCACACAAAAGCAAATACATGCATCATTAGACATTATTAGACATGAGTGAAACATGAGTGCACTTTTTTTTTTTCACCTGGGCTCTTCTCTTATATTGAAATCCTCTGACATTTTTCTTTGAAAGCTCTTTTTTAGACTTCTAATTCATTCAGCATTTTGTTTTTCTCTATCCTCTACGCTTTCGCGTTCGTCAGTTCTCACCTAATAATTTTCATTTTTGTGTGAACTATTCCTTTGAGTGTTCGGTATGTATGACAGCACCACTTGAGCTGCATGAACTCCTCAAATTTGTGTAAAACCTGATGATCATGTTCTCCAATCTTATTTGAGATGATCCATAGAGCATCTTCAGCTTTAATGGAAGCAAGGAAATGGACTTTTACATTTGTAAAACTTGACTGTTTAGTATAGCAACGGCAATCTCTAAGAAAACAACAGAGGTTATTGTTTAGTTATGTGATTTGACTGGTGTTTTCAGTACTACTAACGCACAAGTGGAGAGTTGTTTTCTGAATTTACCTTGAGGAATATGTCCTGGGTACGGTGTTCTCTTGATTTAAAGAAACACACACCGTAGGGCTCGCAGACGCGTCTGAAATCCAGACTCCACCAAAGCTAACGAGACGTCTGGAGACCCCTCTGCTCTGGAGCAAACTCCACCTTCTACACACATTTCCACATTCATTGTGGAAATGAACAGATAAATACTCTTCTGCTGGAGGGGAAAACCAAACACAAAGGCCATGAAAAGGCCTGGAGGATCCATGGATCGCAGGGACGTCAGAAAACTCAACATTCTATGGTTGAATCTTTAGATCAATACCAGCAGCCATAGAAGAGAGCCTTCATAAGTGATTGAGGCTAAATAATTCATGTGAGCTGTTATGTGGTACATCAAAATATATAGTGCAATGCATGACAGTGATTTGTTGGAGCGTGAATTGAACTCCATCAAGATCTTATGCTTGATTCTGAACAACTGCAATTTCCTCTCATAAAAAAAATGGCATCTTTCATGGCGGCAGTCAAATAATCATCATAATGTGAAAACTGGATTGAGAGAAAAAAATGTCCATCCTTCCTTCCTTGATAATCATTTTATAATTTAAGGTTTCCTAAAGGAAATATTAACTCTTTATTTTCTGCCACACTATTGGGGTGAAAGCACAACGTGATCCTGCTTTTGTTGCTGCACTGCAGTTGCAGGCCTTAGGTTTTCTTCATTTTTGTTTGATTGCTTGGTCCAAATCCATGATAAATTCCACTCCCTTGCCTAAAGTGTGTTTTTCATAATGTATTTTTTGGCTTTGACATCCGTTTGTGTCAGTACCACCGTAATACTAGCGCTCCTGTAGCTAGGTAACTCAGTTTTTGTTCCTTTGGTTTTACTACTAGAACTTAACTTGCACAGATTGACACTTGAATGCCTTTCATTCTCATCTTAGAAATGTGTAGCCGAACAGTTAACCAAAACCAAAGATGGAAGTTAACAAAACAACTTTTAATAACTGTTCCATTTGAATATATTTTAAAATCATCCAGCATCCAGTCTTCAGTGTCACATGATCCTTTAGAAATCATTCTAATATGCTGATTTGATGCTTTAGAAGCATTTATTTTTTATCAATGTTGAAAACCGTTTTGATGCTAAATAGAACAGCATTCATTGGAAACAATATAAACAAATTTACAGTCACTTTTGATTAATTTAAAGCATCTTTGCAGAATAAAAGCATTAATTTCTTGAAGAAAAATCTTACTGACCCCAAACTTTTGAACTATGTATTATTATTGCTAAAATGTTTATATTGCGCATATATATACACAAAAAAGCAGAAATATTATCAACAATTACAAATTGGATTTATAAAATACAATTACAAATGTATGTCAAATATCTGCATAATAATTTTTTTAAAAATAACCTGTATCTGTCATAAAGAAAAGTGATGTCAGTTGGTCTTAATAATATTTTTGTGGATTATGTGTACAGTATGTTCTTCTGTTGGTGTGTGCCGGATATGTACAGTATATGTAAGTGTCATGTATATGTTAAGTATCTTGTGATGTTTGGCAGCAGATGGAAAATATAAATCACTTTCACACTTTTAAGAGTCTTCAAAAAATCAGGCACTGGTAAAACACCTACTATAAAATGATGAAATATTTGCAGTTTGCAATATGTTACTTGCAAAACAATTCCCTCAGAATTCACAGCTACAGAGAAAGCCAGATGGTGTAGTTAAAGGGAACCCTTGGTATTAAGACTTGTATGGCTTAATATAACGTAAATGGTGTCTCTTGCTGAAATATGTAGTAGAAAACCCATGAAAGATTTACGTTATTTTAAAAATCCATGATTTTGGACAATGGGGGGCGCCATTTTGTTTAGGTGCACAGTGCATTCTACGTCGATGACGTCAAATGGTTGCACTCAGTGAGCTACTGACGCTGCCCTGTTATTTTTACCACAACACAAACCGAAATATAATATACGATGCCACATTGTGCAGCTTTTGGTTGTAATTTTCAGTCGATGGTCAACAAGAGAAGCGATGTAAGTCTTTACTGCTTTACTAGCGATAAGAGGAGAAAAGAATGGGAAGTTGTGAAGAATGTGGACGAATAAAACTTCCTAAAGAACCGCGTTCTTGACCAAAAGCTGCACAATGTGGCATCGTATATTATATTCTGAGTTGTGTTGCGGTAAAAATAGCAACAGGGCAGCGTCAGTAGCTCACCGAGTGCAACCATTTGACGTCATCGACATAAAACGCACTGTGCACCTAAACAAAATGGCGCCCCCCATTGTCCAAAATAAGTCATGGATTGTTAAAATAACGTAAATCTTTAATGGGCTTTCTACCTCATATTTCAGTAAGAGACATCATTTATGTTATATTAAGCCATACAAGTCTTAATACCAGGGGTTCCCTTTAAGCATCTACCAGCAGGGGCTAAATGGATGATGCTAACCAGCCAACCCTTGACCACTTGCTTTAAACAAAGAGCTCAGGTTAACATACTGTTTATAGAGTAAACTATAGACTGTAGAGCAGCATGAAGAGTCATCTACAGGAGCGTGTTCTCTTCCCGTCACACACCAATGGCTCCACAAATGACTTTCTAATATACGACGCAAAGCTGCAGTGGAGGGTGCGTGTGAATTTTAGTGGCATGCAGGGGCCTTACTTAACCTTGAGCTTGAACTCTTAACAGTCCTGCCTGCATACTCACACACTCCAAACACAGAAGGAACAGATGGCCAGGACACTAATTGTCCATCAACTGTAATGCGTGTGTATTTCTGTTGTTGAGTGGAAGCTATTACTCCTTCGGGAAGTTACTTTAAAACGCCCTCCATCTCTCTCCATTCTCACCCTCTTTAACCTGAGCCAATGGAGAGTCGTCCTTAGTGTTCTCGCTAATGAGAATTACCATAGTGGAGTGTGTGTGTGTATGTGTGTGTGTGTATGTCTTCTGGTGCCTGTTCTAAGTGAATTTTGAAGATGTCGCCTTGATATAAGAGTGACTGTTTGAGAGTAACTTGCCTGACTTGTCAATAAAGTTCAGACTTCCATAGGCAGGTTGACGTGTATGATTTTGCTGTGTTTTATGCTGGGAGAAGACCTGCCTAAAGACTTTCACGAGTGTGAAAAAGGTTAAAAGATGACATAGACTCAAAATTAGATTTTTGTTTAATTGGATTTGTATTAAAGGCACAATATGTAAGATTTTAAAATGATTCAACACTCATTGCATGACGTCATCAAGCTCCGCCATTGTTTTGAATAAGCGACCTCTAGTTGCGAAAATTACATTTTCAAATTACACTATCACTATTTCCACCCATCCATCCATCCAATTACTATTTCCATCCATCCATCCATCCATCCAATTACTATTTCCATCCATCCATCCATCCATCCTATCACTATTTCCATCCATCCATCCTATCACTGTTTCCACCCATCCATCCATCCATCCATCCATCCTATCACTATTTCCATCCATCCATCCTATCACTGTTTCCACCCATCCATCCATCCATCCTATCACTATTTCCACCCATCCATCCATCCATCCATCCATCCATCCATCACTATTTCCACCCATCCATCCATCCAATTACTATTTCCATCCATCCATCCATCCAATTACTATTTCCATCCATCCATCCATCCTATCACTATTTCCATCCATCCATCCTATCACTATTTCCATCCATCCATCCTATCACTGTTTCCACCCATCCATCCATCCATCCATCCATCCATCCATCCATCCATCCATCCTATCACTATTTCCATCCATCCTATTACTATTTCCATCCATCCATCCATTCTATCACTATTTCCACCCATCCATCCATCCATCCATCCATCCATCCTATCACTATTTCCATGCATCATCCACCCATCCATCCATCCATCACTCACTATTTCCACCCATCCATCCATCCATCCATCCATCCATCCATCCATCCATCCACCCACATATATTAGGCAAACTCAAACTTTTATTTTGTATACGATTAATCACCATTAACCGTTTGACAGGCCTAATATATATATATATATGACAGTATGTTATGCATTTTATATATGATATGCCTTAATTTTATATAAAAAAATTTAATTGATATATTATTTTAATATATTTATCATACATATTTAATATACATTTACACATTTATATCTGTAATTTATTCAACCCGGTTTCATCCTTTACTTGCATTGTTTTTGAAGCCAAATTCCTTTATGAACAAGGAAAGAAAATAGAAAAAAAATAGAAATCTTTGAAAATGAAAATATTCTGAAATTTGTTTAGTGACTGTTTTGAGCATCAAGTAAGATGTACAGCATCACCAGAAATCTTTTTCTTCTTTGTTTTTAATCTGTAAAATAGTCAGCACTTGTTACTTTTGAAGAAGGCATCTGCTTTTTAAAGTGTTTTGTGTCACTTTGGTCGTAAGTATGCAACTGATTTGTCCCTCTTGGGTAATTGTTCTCAATAAGCTTTATTCTAGCCACTCTTTCATGAAGTGTCATTTGTTTTGTAGAGTTTCCCTAATGGCCTGATTCTCAAACACCGCAGTGTTGCTTAAAACTGCCTGTCTTCCTGGATTGAGTGTGTGTTTAGTCTGATATGTTCTCCCCAGGGCGGATGGTTCAGAATAATAATTTAACTAGAAAATTCTTTACGTTAAGTGTCCTTTGTGCTGGTGCTGGTTGTTCATGTTTCAAGAGTCATTATCGGTCTAGTGTTATGAGGGCTGTTTCTCCATGACCCCTGATGGAGGTCAAAGGTTATAGTTCAGGGGTCACAGACAGAATGCTGTAGGGGCTTTGTTTTTGACAAATCAGTCTTTGTAAACGTGTATGGATGTCTTTAATGTAGGAGATCCTTGTCAGTGTTCATCCATCCATCCATCCATCCATCCAGCTACTTCAAACCATCCATCCTGATTTTGTATCACTATTTCCATCATTCCATCAATACATTTCTTTTCATTACTATTCCAATCCATCAATCCAAATGTGATGTCACTATTTCAATGCATCCATCCATCCATTTTTTCAAATGAATATTCCAGTCAATCCTTGTAGATTTCATATCACCATTTCCATCCATTCATCCACCCATCTGGATTTCATATCACTCTTTACATCCATCCATACATCCATTTATTTCGAATAACTTTTCCAATCAGTCAATCCATTTTTTCGAATAACTATTCCAATCAATCCATCTGGATTTCATATCACTATTTCCATCCATCCATCCATTTCCATCTCTCCATCCATCATATCACTATTTCCATCCATCCATCCATTTTTTCGAATAACTATTCCAATCAATCAATTTTTTCAAATAACTATTCCAATTAATCCATCTAGATTTCATATCACTATATCCGTCCATCCATCATATCACTATTTCCATCCATCATCCATCCATCCATCCATCCATTTCCATCTCTCCATCCATCCTATCACTATTTCCAGCCATCTATCCTATCACTATTTCCATCCATCCATCCATCCATCCTGTCACTATTTCCACCCATCCATCCTATCACTATTTCCACCCATCCATCCATCACTATTTCCACCCATCCATCCATCCATCCATCACTATTTCCACCCATCCATCCATCCTATCACTATTTCCATCCATCCATCCATCCATCCATCCATCATCACTATTTCCACCCATCCATCCATCCATCACTTTTTCCATCCATCCATCCATCCATCCATCCATCCATCACTATTTCCACCCATCCATCCATCACTTTTTCCACCCATCCATCCATCCATCCATCATCACTGTTTCCACCCATCCATCCATCCTTTCACTATTTCCATCCACCCATCCTATCACTATTTCCATCCATCCATCCATCCATCCTATCACTATTTCCATCCATCCATCCATCCTATCACTATTTCCACCCATCCATCCATCCTATCACTATTTCCATCCATCCATCCATCACTATTTCCACCCATCCATCCATCCATCACTTTTTCCACCCATCCATCCATCCATCACTATTTCCACCCACCCATCCATCCATCCATCCATCCACCCATCCATCCATCACTATTTCCACCCATCCATCCTATCACTATTTCCACCATCCACCCATCCTATCACTAATTCCACCCATACATCCATCCATCCATCACTATTTCCACCCATCCTATCACTATTTCCACCCATACATCCATCCATCCATCACTATTTCCACCCATACATCCATCCATCCATCCATCCATGATGGAGATGAAGAGATTTTAGGTTTGTAGGTCAACGCTCAAATCCAACTGCATTAATCTGTCATTCTCTGTGTTGTTATAGGCTCTGGAGCTCCGTGCACGCTGTGACTGTCCCGCCCTTCCTGAAGTTGACCCCCGTGTTGTTTTCTACAAGAGCGTTCAATTGCTTCTAGACAAAATTGAAAAACAAGAGATGATGGAAAAAAATGAAAAGAACGAGAAGGAGAGAGCTGGAGTCATGTTGCCACGCCCTCAAACCCCTCCGGTCCTGGCTCAGGGGTCTCAGCCTCAGCTGGGGGGAGTGCTGGTCACATCCGCTCTGCCACAAACTCTGCTTAGTAAATGAGACTTGATGAAATATGACTGACAGGGACAAATTCAAGCTTTCCTTTTCACTTCTTTTTTTCTAGTCCAGTAGCTCTGAACAAGGCCTGAGAGGATAGTCAGATAGAACCGGACAGTTTTTATTTTTGGATCCATTACATTAGTTGTCACTTTAATACACATTTGATACGTCAGCTGCTGTGATATCAGTCTGTGAGATGAGTTGGAATGGGCGCAAGTACATTATTTATGTGTGATGCTTGAGTTTAGGCCCTTAATTCAAGTATCCATGGCAGTGCGTTCATGTTAATAATGGAGCAATAGTAAATGGGCTTTTAATTGGTTTTAATGATGTTATTAGCATAAGACCCCTGTGAAGTTGAATGCATTATGGTGTACAGTACATTATTCATCAAACATCTGCCTCTGCTTTAATGTCTCCTATAGGTTCTAGGGTGTGATATAACTGCTGTATAGCAGCTAATGTCACTGATTTTGAAGCTGCATGGATCTGTGGACACAATTCATTATTTAGAGGATTTGTCAATGGGCAGCTGATGCCAAATAAAGCATCAACGCTTGTGTTCTTTATTTTTTAAATGCACTTTTTATGAAGGCTATGAATGTAAAGAAATTACACTCAAGAAAAGTGAATTTCACTTAGCAATGGTAAATTTTTCAGCACCTTCCAAAGTGATATTTGGTTTAATAATTATACATTGCAGGGGCGTCACGTGACCCAGAGTGAGATGGCTGCCTGAGTTCTTTGCTCCGCTCAAACTTTCAAATAATTTACATATCTCTCTTCCGATTTCTCCTTTTATTTCATTGAACGGACTTATAACTATGTCAGAGACACTTTCTGATAAAGATTTTCCTATTTTTGGCTCGATTTGTCAGCTGGTCTGCTGCAGAAACGTCGCGAGTTCGCAACCGTGAGTAAAGCTCTGGCCGCCCGCGGTCTGTATCGGGGATTCGTCTATCCGGCCAGACTCAGGTGTCTGCACAACGGAAAGATTAAACCGTTCAACGATCCGAAGTCAGCCAAGGATTTCCTGGACTCTCTGGACGATTAACTTTGACTTTTGTATGAGATCTGCACCTTGATTTTCAGAGGAAAAAAAAAAAAAGACGATTCCATTGGACATATACGATATACCCTTTAAGGTAACCCAAAATGTTGTTACTGTCCGCCACGTAGGTTTGTAAGGTTTCAAATATCCTGTATACATGGCTGGTATGAAAGGGTAGTTTTTTTATTTCAAATGTTTATTTGTTTATTTTAATAATTATTATCCCAATGGTTTCATCTATTACAGTTTTATGTTTGTATTATACTCGTTAGTGGAGCGGGCCGTGACGGGGCGTTATAACTTGGTGGTGTTATGTTATCAGCTGTTTCAAGGCTTCTTGTGTTATTTTTTACTTCTTGATATCATCTGTGCCTCATCGTTTGGGGATGGGGTCTTGGGGGGAGGGTTTTTCAGGTTTGTTTTGTGTTTTACTTGTGGTACTCTTCTGTTCGTATTTGGTATCTCATACTGACATAATCTGTTGTATAATTTTGCATGTTATCACTCTACACTTTTCTGTATGCAGAACGCTCTTAAATTAGTAACTTGGAATGTGAAGGGCATAGGTCATGTAATTAAAAGGAAGAAAATTTTAACATTCCTTAAAAAAGAACATATCTATTGCGCTACTACAGTCAACTAATTTATCTGATAAAGGACATATGAAGTTGAAAAGAGATTGGGTTGGTCAGATTTATTTTTCCTCATTCACGTCAAATAGTAGGGGAACTGCAATTCTTATTTATAAAAACATCCCATTCATTCTCGAGCATGCAGAATATGATTCTAAAGGAAGATTTGTGTTGATTTCTGGTTTAATTTTTGGAAGACATATCACTGTAGAAAATGTATACGCTCCAAATACAGATTGCCCTAATTTAAAGAAGAAGAAAAAAAAAAATTATACATTGCTATATAATTGCTGGACAAAACAATGCAGGAATTCAGGAACTTATTGGACCAAATCCGAATAAGAGTTTGCAGTGGATTATGGAGAGCTACTCTCCACATGAAATACCACTGGCATCCACTTTTGAAGAGGTTTGTTGATCCAGAACTAGAGGTTAGTTCACCCTCAAGAGCATCTCTCACCCTCATCTTTTCCGTAATCTTTGTTAAATTAACATTATTAAATATGAAATTACTGTTTTTGCTGCTGGCAAGATTTTAGAAAGACTGCATTACTTACAACAGTAGCCTAAATCAATTGTGTACAAATTGCATTTGCACACTGATTTTGTGGTTATGTTGCATTGCTGCCTGATTTGCATGATTCCTTGAGTGAATAAGGTGGAAAACAACACAGTCCATGTGTGTAAATCAACACCATTATCAGCAGGGGCCATCCATTCTTAGTAAATTCTCCTGTGTTTGTTTGCTTCAATCATATTCAGTCATCTTTATCTCATTTTACAGGGAGGATTCAAACTTTTTCATTTGTACTTACATTTAAAGGAAGAGCATAAAACATCTAAGCAAGCAGACATAAAGCCAGCCAATCTGCTGCTGCCACTTCCTTCCCTAGAGGCCACTTTTTATAGAGTGATGTACCTGTAAAGTGCAACATGTTTCTGTCTGTCAGACAAATGTGACGCTGCACTCTGGGCCTCTAACGAGAGAAAATGGGGGAGGAGAAAAGCACTATAACTAAGACAAGAGTGATGCATTTGCTCTTACTGGGCGGATTTTTGAGCAGATGGCTATATTTGTCCTCTCACCCGCCCACTAGCAATTTCCATACAGACTGAGAAAGACCTCTCACTGAGAGATGCCACGTTGGTGTTGATGTTTATGGCTCAGTGTATGTCTACATTTGAACTTTTGGGCTGGTTATAGTTCATTTCCAGCACAGAAGAGCCACTGATGCCACATATAGAGTTTGAGAGTTTGTCAGGAGAAATGGTGCATGTCGGTGCACCATGGGCGAAGTGTGGTATCCCAAAATGTTCTTAACTTTTCACCGATAACTTCTAGCTAAGACCTCTGGAACTTTGCATTTGGTTTCTAGCTCATCAGTGCTGGTTTATGTGGTTGATCAGCTGGACTTTGTGCTAGTAGGGACCATCTTGGTCCATTGCTCCTTGGTCCAGCTTTTGGGTCCACCAACAAACAAGCTACTATATACCACAAAACAGCTTGACCAACTTAAACTGGTGACCTGGTTCTTCCAGCAGAACCCTCAACCAAAATAGTCTACTGCCTCTGCAGGTTGGTAGACCATTCTAGTCAAGCCTACGACTGCTTTTTCACCACTGTGGACCAAAACAAACAAGCTATCACGGTATATAAAGAATCCTGAACACCTTAAGCTGGTCTGATCTGGCTTTTCCAGAAGGACCCTTGACCAAGATGGTGTAGTACCTAACCCAGTTGGTAGACTATCTTGGTCCAGCTGGTAAGAGATTCTTGATCCCCAAAAAGCCAGCTACCATGTTCCATGAAACAGCTTGACCACCTTAAGCTAGTATGAGTGGGTTTTTCCAGCAGGACCCTTGACCAAGAAGGTCTAGTAACACCTCAGATTGACCATCCTAGTCAAGCAATAATGAGCTTCTGGACCAACATGGATGAGCAATAAACTAGCTGTCACTTAAGCTGGTCTGACTTTGCTTTTTAAGAAGGACCCACAGATTGGTTTACCACCAATAAACCAACTACCTTGTTACTATACATAAAACAGCTTGACCAACTTAAGCTAGGATGACTGGGTTTCTCCAGCAGGACCTTTGACCCTGCAAAGGTCTGCTACTTTAGCCTGGTCCCCACTAGCTGGTAGTTTAGCTGGTCAACCATCTAAATCAACTTTGACCAGCTAGAAACCTAGAATCTTGTCCTAAAAACCTGCTTCCACCATTTTCCAAACTTTTTGGATACCACTGCGCTACCACTCCCACACAACTGCTGTTGATCTGGAAGTTCAATCCTCCATCTGTGGAAAAAGTAGAAAACATGTTTTGATTAAAAAAAAAAAAAAGTCCAAAACTGCAATCCATGGCTCATAATGCATGTGGTTGACAATTATCTACAACTGCGCCTCCCTCCAGGCCCACTTCATGCTTAAGCATGTTCCTCTCTGGCTTTAAGTAGGACACATCTGTAGATTTGCTGCTGTTTTGGCAGTAATTATCTCGTTTTCTTAGCACACTTTATCCTGTTTATGTCTCTTTGACTTTCCTTGTCTTTGCTTAATATTGCATTATGAAGGAATGTGCTAAACTGTGTCCTTCAATGGTAAAACAACACATAGAGCGTCTGCTCAGCTGGTTTTGGTGCAGCGGCATCTGTTTGTGTTACCTGTATAAGCAAATGTCTCACCATAGCCTTTGGGGCAGGATTCTGACCCACTTAGTAAAAATACATCTTCTAAAAACCCTCCCTTGATGGAGGAGCTCTTTGAAGGTGTGGTTAGAAAGTGTGCCTGTTTAAATTCGGCAGCTGTTGCCATGGTTTTGTGACCTAAACCCGCAGCCTATGTTCAAATTAGATGCAAGCTCGACGGGACGCCGGACGAGTGTTTTACCCGCCCCCCGAAAAAACATACAAAGCACAATGTTCTCTCACCATTCCTGATTTCTAACACACACTCACCTCGCATTCAGCGTGGTCTTTTGGCTATCAGAGCAGAAACGAAAGCTGCTACTCTCTATGTTTTTGCGTCATCTCCGGTGGCGTTCATATGTAAATTGAAGTGATGTGGCATGTAGCCAAGTATGGTGTCCCATACTTGGAATTTGTGCTCTGCATTTCACCTGCCGGTACTGAGACTCGAACCCATGACCTTTGGGTTACAAGTCAGACTCACTAACCATTAGGCCACAACTGCCCCTTAAATGAGCTTATTTCGTCCATTAGATCGTAAGATCTAAAAAGCCAGTAGATTTACCTGCCCATAGACCCTCCCCTCAAAGAAATCGGGACAGAAGTGGTTGAAAGTGGACAAAAGAGATGGATTAAAACACCAGGTGTAAACAGGAATGTCTCCCTCATCTACTTGTGATCCGATCAACCAAAACGCATTTTAATACCAGGTGTAAACAGGGCCCTAGATTCACTGTGTAATTTTGTCAGTTTGACCACCAGGGGGCACTATTTGGACCTCCAGATGTATGTTGCTATGACAGGTTGAGACAAGACTCTTCAAATATGAATGTTCCATTTTTGCTGCATATTATAAATGTCCGTCTATAATATGTCTTATCAGACACCAAAACTGCACAGCTCAGCCATTATCTTTTTTTTAAGATATCTACTATCTCGTTTGAGCACATTCACATTCTCATATTCCCCATACTATTACAGATAAGAGCAAGAAATATAAGCGTGTTTAGCCATTGTTCAGAGATTAATGACGCTATGCCAGTATTAACCATTTTTTAAAATACAATGTATCTGTGAGGTTTTTCATGATGCGAAGTGGAAAATCTGTTTCTAATATGTAAAAAAATTTTTTCGCATGGCCACAGGAAGAGCTCTCATTGTGTTGTTTTAAAATACAGTAGGAAAGGCTGGTTTGATCTTGAATTATTTATGCTTTCAGTACCCATGTTGTATCAAGACGACCACAAAAAAAGTGTATCATAAGCTTCAAAATGAGAAAAAAATACCAATAACCAATAGTTCTTTATCTGTTACTTTGTACTGTTACGAACGATATTTAATGTTAAATGGCTGTATCAGATTGAAAAGAAACCGTATCACCCATCCCAAAAATACAGTTACAAATATAAAGTTTATTCCAAAGTCTATGCCTTTTAAACTGGAGAGATACTGGTAAGCGAAAGATAAGGCAGGAGAGGTCAAACATGGAGTGGAACACCACCGGACAGTCTATTTTCTTTCTTATTCTGTTTGTGTGACTTTCCATCTGTGTTCAGCAGAGCGGTGATGCGGTGCAGCAAACTTCAGAGCGTACTGGTCCTACAGGGCAATGTTATGAAGGGCATCTGAGAACACACACAACAAAACACTGACCATCACAGACAGACACAGGTCACTGGTGCATGTTTACAGCCCAGAACACCTCATTTCTCCTGCAGCCATCATACTGAGAACAGGCAGCAGAGCCGGAGCACTGAAAGCTCCTCAGATAAAACCGCTTTCTTAATATTTGTCTTTTATCCATGTCTATTAGCTTGCTAGTGTATTTAAAAAGTATGCTTTATATTGTTTTGAAATGAAATCGATGTCTTAAGTCCATGTCTGTTTGCTTTGAGGCCAGTGATATATACACCTAAAAGTTGGAAAAAGGTGCACATTTACAATTTACAGTCTTTTTTTTTTCCAGCTAAATGGACCAAAATGGTGACATCATCTTTTGATTTATTATTATTTCTCTTATGTGACATATTTATACCCCCCAGACTTCAAAATCTGCTTTTAGTTAATGTCTGTTAGCCTTGAGGCTATTAAAATGCTAGTGTTCACTAAATATATATACATTTACAGTCTTTATTTTCCAGGAAAATGGACCAAAATGATGACATAATGTTTGGCTTTCTCTTATATATGACATATTTAAGACCCAGTGAAATCCAAATCTATCTTTTAGTCCGTCTGTTAGCTTTGAGGCCTCTGATATGCTAATTTGTGCCTGAAAGTTGACAAAACATATACAAATTTACAGTCTTTCTCTTCCAAGTAAATGAACCAAGATGATGACATCATGTTATTATTACTCTAATATGACTTGTCTTTTAGTCCATGTCTGTTAGTTTTGAGGGCACTATTGCTAATGTAATTGCTAATGGCCCAAAATGATGGTATCATGTTTTTCTCCTATTATCTCTCTTATAAGGCATGTTTAAAGGGTTAGTTCACCCAAAAATGAAATTTCTGTCATTAATTACTCACCCGCATGTCGTTCCAAACCCTTTAAGACCTTCCTTCATCTTTGGAACACAAATTTGATGTTTTTGATCAAATCCGAGAGCTTTCTGACCTCCCTATAGACAGCAACGCCATAACCAATTTATATATAACCATAACATTGTAAACAGTGCAGTGCTTCTGGCTTCTACGTCAGAACGCTGGCTCATTATTGGCCGGCTCCTGCGTCAGCATCACAACATGCATCGTGCTGCTCACGTGTACAGCATTGGCCAATAATGAGCCGGCGGGCGTTCTGACGTAAAACCCGGAAGCACTGCACTGTGTTTACAATGTGAACAGCGTAGGAGACTGACAGAAGAGAAGAAATTATTGAATAAAGTTGTTATTTTTGTTTTGTATTTAGTATTCTCGTCGCTTCATAACATTAAGGTTGAACCACTCCAGTCACGTGGACTTTTTTAACGATGTCTTTAATACCTTTCTGGGCCTTGAAATTGGTTATGACGTTGATGTCTATAGGGAGGTCAGAAAGCTTTCGAATTTCATCAAAAATATCTTAATTTGTGTTCTGAAGATGAACGAAGGTCTTACAGGTTTGGAACGATAGGAGGGTGAGTAATTAATGACAGAATTTTCATTTTTGGGTGAAGTATCCCTTTAAGAATATCCCAGTGAAATCAAAATCTTGTTTTTAGTTCATGTATGTTAGCTTTGAGGCTAGTCCACTCCTAAAGGTAAACAAAATACATACAAATTTACAATCTACAGTCTTTCTGCAGGTTCTATTACCTTCCTTCTGCTGGTAGACTTCTGGAAGGTCCAAACAAGTAACTGCTGTTGCAATGAATGGGAATGCTAACGAATGGCTCTTCAGGTATTATAAACCTTTCTACCTGCTACTGGCTAGCAATAGCAAGTAGCAAATCATGGTTTAATGGTTACGTGTAGTCACATTTACCATTGTTTGGTGAATTTTTGTGGGCGAAATCCAGTTATTTCAATAGGAATCCACAAGATCTGGAATTTCACATGAGGATGAAAGGTTTCCCTACGCAACAGGTTAAAATTTTTCATAAATTTTCCTCGTTGGCCAACAGAAACCAGCTTGGTTTCAAAGTGACTTCTGTGTGAGGTGTGTTTTATATATCTCTACACTACTGACAATAGACAATGGATCTTCTTTGCTAATGTGACTGCACATTTAAGCTAAAAGCTGTTAAAAACAGGTTTAACCTATTGTTATGTCCCACCTCAATAGGAAATACAACAGCGTTCGTCAGACCATTTCATGGGGTCTTCAAATGTGAGAAACAGTGTGAGCTATGCCTCGTCCTGGATCTTTTTTCTTTTTATCTTTTCAGATCACTTCCCTCTCCCTCTCTATGGGGCAGTTTCTTTCTGAAACACGCTCTGCGTATGGATTTTATTCCCACTCACTTCATCAAAGTGCTGTCTGCTCTCTCTGTATCGAATAATAATCATTCTCCAGTCATGCCTCCATTCAGGGCTTAGTAATCACCTCCTGCTTTCATTTGCTCACTTTGCTTATTTCTCCCTCCCTTTTTCTATGTTCCACGCTTGAAAACGTCCCTGAACTATAAGAAATAAAGGCCGATAAAGTGTGACTGCATTCGGGGGGCTCGAGGGGCACCAAACTCCTTACCGTCAATGGCACCGGGACGAGGGATTTACATATGAATACATTTGAATAATTTCACATTAACCTTCCGAACGCTCGCGCTTTTGTTGTTTCCGAACACATATTATAATGGTGACATTACAATTCAAAGCCTTGTAGAACAACCACAGCGAGCGGTAATGTCAAATCTCGTCCTCACGCAGTTGTCGGGCTTTGCTGTACAGATGTCAGTGATGTCACGTGACGGTCTGATAAAATTTGGTTATTTCTCACATTTGTTTCACTTTAGTTCAGAGCAAAGCCGATCTGTATATGTCCGTTGCGTGGTTTCTCCTTGGCTCTGACCAGAAGAGGAAATGTACATCTCTGCATTCGTTTCATCTTTAATTGCAGCATAAAGCTTTGCTCATTAATTCACAATGAGAGCAGGAGACTTTTCTCCCGCTGCTTGACTGCTTCAGAAATCCCTGCTCTGTGTCTAATTACCACACGCTTCACACACACACACACACACACACACACACACACACACACACACACACACACACAGCACAAAGAACTGGGCCAGCCATACACACACACACTCAGCAGTGTGCATGATTTCTCTCGCATCACCCTGGAGTTTAGAAAACAGCTCGTTTAACAAATTATTGATCTTTTTTTTTTTTTTTTTTCAGATCAATCAGAAATCAGTTGTTTATTGGTATCATTAGGCCCTAAAATAGCACATATCTAGCTAAGCTAGTGGATCAATTAGTTCCCAGAGCCATCAGAAATCCATATGCAAGTGATGAGGGAGGAAACTGCTGTCTCAGGGCCTGTTTGTGGCTTATGGCAGGTTTAATGAGTTGATTGGTTGTTTTTTCGTTTAACTGCTTGGTTTTTGGTCCTGTGGTCCACCTCTGTAATGGAATTTAAAGTGATAGTTCATCCAATTCTGTGATCTTTTACTCTCCCTTATGTTGTTTTAAACCCACTCTGTTAAATTGGCAAGAAATGGAAGTTACGATGGTGTTTTCTCCCCTATTGTGACTTATATCCCAGTGAAACGGCTTCTCGAACAAGAAAAAAAAAAGTGGGGCGGGACTTGATTTTGTCTATCTGGAATTAATTAGATGGTTGTGGTTTGTTATTGCTGTGATGTCATGTGAGTGACAGGTTGTCCCGACCTCATGCCAGTAATCACATTATCAGAGAAGAGAAGTCACTGCAAGAGGGAGGGGAAGTTATTTTGATTAAATATTACTAAGGCACATGAATTAAAAAAAGTAATGATGTGCACTGATTAATCATTTTTAATAAATACTGAAATATTCCATTACAAAAAACAAGAATTGTCTATTTTGATTTCATGGAGACTTTAAAGGTGCAGTAAGTGATTTCTGAGAAACACTGTTGGAAGTGGATCAGACAGAGTGCCAAAACACTTGTAGCCAATCAGCAGTAAGGGGCGTGTCCATTCATGAGGGGGGAGGTGTTGGAGAATTTGGGGGTGGATCTATCAAGATAGGGGTTTGATCCTTTTAGGTAGGGGTGTGTTTGTTTTGGTGATTTCAAATATCAACAGCGTTTCTCAGAAATCGCTTACTGCACCTTTAAGTGGTTATTCAGTGAAAATCTTCCTAGTAGCTAGCATTTTTGTTTGCACTTTTTTGTGAATATTCATTTCATGTATTGTTACAAAACATGACAAACAATGCCATCTGGCATCACTGATTCAAATCTGGCTAAACGTCTTGACGAGCCATATTTAAATACAGAAATGCAAATTAGATTTAAAAGCTTCTAAAGACTTAGTGCAAAAGTGGTATGGTAGAGGTGTGCAACAGGTATCGTCTATTATAATATCACAATAGTTGTTAATAGAGTGAATAGAGGTAAAGTGGGTCACTTCTTGATCAGTTGTCACTGGCATTGTTTTAAAATTTGATTCCAAATGGCTCTGTCCCGTGGGGGGAAAAAGCAGAAATATTACATAAAAATAAAAGAAAGAGCCCCACTTAACCTACTTTCATCCTACATTTATGGTGAATTTTTATGTCTTTTCTATTATTTTTGGAATATGATTAAAGTGTACTGCTGAATGTACTGAGAAGCATTTATGGTAAAACAAAATCTTCTTTAATCTAATTTCTATTGAAACTTTATGTGTTGTATTTAAATGTATTTGTAATTACACATTTGTAAGTTGCAATTTATTACATTTAAAATATATTGGCTTTAAATGTAGTATTGCATAACACACTGTAAACCCGAATAAGTTGGCAAAACTCAAAACATTTGAGGTAATCAGTTACATCAAATTTTTTCAAGTTAAGAAATTCAAAGTTTAAGTAAGCAGAACTGGCAGAAATGTATTTTGTACATTAAAATTTTCATGTAATCTCAACTTAAATATTTTTAGTAGAGGAAACTTTAAATCTTTAACTAGCTAATACAGTAAATGCTAACACAATGCTTTGATAGCATAGCAAAGCAATTACTGAATGAGTACAGCAATATATAACATTCAACACATGTCTGTTCTCAAACCAAGCTCATGCTCCACTTGTCACCATGATGGTAACCCTCCAAAAACCCACACTGTAAACCCGAATAAGTTGGCAAAACTCAAAACATTTGAGGTAATCAGTTACATCAAATTTTTTCAAGTTAAGAAATTCAAAGTTTAAGTAAGCAGAACTGGCAGAAATGTATTTTGTACATTAAAATTTTCATGTAATCTCAACTTAAATATTTTTAGTAGAGGAAACTTTAAATCTTTAACTAGCTAATACAGTAAATGCTAACACAATGCTTTGATAGCATAGCAAAGCAATTACTGAATGAGTACAGCAATATATAACATTCAACACATGTCTGTTCTCAAACCAAGCTCATGCTCCACTTGTCACCATGATGGTAACCCTCCAAAAACCCACACTGTAAACCCGAATAAGTTGGCAAAACTCAAAAAATTTGAGGCAATCAGTTGGATCAATTTTTTTAAGTTAAGAAATTAAGCAAGCAGAACTGGCAGAGTTTTATTTTGTACTCATACATTTTAATTGTACTTTACTTGAAATGTTTGAGTACACTAATTCATATATCGAACTTAAAATTATCATGTAACCTCAGTATAAAAATTTTATTAGTGTAAACTTAGCTAGCTATAACAAGCTAATTTCGAAAATGCTTACTTGCTAATTTGCTAACATGTTAACAATAGTATGTTAAAGCACTTGCTGAATGACTGCAGCAATATAAAGCATTTAATATACTTGCTCTCAAACCAAACCACATGCTCCATTTGTCACCATGATGGCAACTCTCCAAAAACCAGCATTAACAGAAACTCTTCTAAACTAGCATAACAAAACATTAATCACTACTAAATCTCCCACTTAACATTAATCTTGCACAAAAAACATTATCTAACACTTAATTTTAGCATTTACTCTCCCTATCGAGTGCCATGGGCAAAGCATGCTGGGAAATAGGAATCCCAGCCCAGTTTCAGGTAAATTTAAGTTTGTGTAAATTAAAAGAAACAAGTTCATAAAACTCAAAACAGTGAAACAATTCAGATTTCTTAAAATGTGTCAGTTTTTTTTTAACTCAAAAGAAAAAGAATGTTCTAAATGCTCATAAAAGTTAATTTGAGTTTACCCTACTCAAACCAATTAATTATTTTGAGCATAGGGTTTACAGTGCACACTACAGTTAAAATTATAATCAAGTACTTTACATGTTCTTTAGTATGTTACTTTTAAGTCTTTTAACTTATGTTACTTAGTGTTACTTTTAAGATTTGAAGTACACTACAAGTGCACATTTAATATAATCAAGCACACTTTTTTTTCACAAGGGAACCCTTTTATTCCTCGGGCCAAACAATCAAGGAATGAACTGATCGTAACTAAGAAACATTGCCTGAAGCTGTTATGTTTGGGATGAATTTGAAAAAGTGTATAAGGATATCTTTACATTCTCTTATCAGACATCTTTACATTCCCTAAAGCTCAGATTTTACCATTGCCATTTAAAGATAACATCAGTATGAAAGATCTGTGAGTACTGCAGTCAAATTTTGCGTGATTCCCTTTCATTCTTAATGTGAATCGTATGGCTGAGAGGACCATCTTACATCTTATCTGTGCTTGAAATGCATTTTGCAGGAAGCCCAGTGATGTTCATGGACACAGTCATATGCAGCAGATATGCTTGCTGTCCCCCACCACCCTGTGTTGCAGTACCTGGTCCCGTTGCCATAGTTTCCATTATGCACAATGTGTTTGTGATGTGAAGGACAAAGCAATGATAAGTGCTGTTAGGAGCTCTCGCTTTCTCTCTCGCTGTCCTCCACCCACTCCTCATCTCTGAAATGTCAGTAAAACCTCAGAAAGTGGCAGAGAATTGGACAGACGCTTCAGAAGAAAGGTCTTCTTCAAGAGTTTTGACTAGATCCTTGTGTTGTTTATGTGGACATGTTCATGTAGGGAAATTTTTAATGGGATAGTTCTTAAAACTCAGATTCTGTAATTATTTTTCTTAACATCATGTCATTCCAAATGCATATAACTTTCTTCCACAAAGCACAAGGAAAGAATTTTTAAAGAACATCATCATAGTTTAAGCTACAAATTGACAAAAAAAGAAAAAAAAAAGAAAAAGCAGTATAAATGTGGTCTATGTGACTTCTTCACTATTCTATAAGTCTTTCAAATCCATTTAATAATTTTGTGTAAAAAATTCCCCAATCCCCCTTGACTGTAGCTCTTAAAGGAATAGTTTACCCAAAAATTCTGTTATCATTTACTCACCCTCATGTCATTCCAAAACTGTTCTTTCTTCTGTGGGACACAAAGAAGATTTTTTGACAATGTGCCCATACAATGAAAGTCAGGAGTGTCCAGTGTTGTTTTGGACCCCACCCAGACAGCAACATAGTGTGGCCCAGATCCGACCCACATCTGGTACATGTGGATTACATCCGGACCAGATGTGGGTCGGATCTGGGCCAACACTGTTGCTGTTAGGGCACTGGCTTGGATTGCATCTTCAAAATATTTTCTGTCTCACAGAAGAAGAAAAAAAAGTCATACAGGTTCGGAATGACATGAGGGTGAGTAAATGATGACAATTTTTTAATTTTTAGGTGAACTGTATCTTTAAGGGGCCATTTACACAACACCATTTTCAACTAAAAATGGAAAACTTTTCATGTGTTTTGGACATTCATTCACATGACAACAGCGTTTTGGGGGCTTGAAAACACAAACTTTTGAAAATGTGATTCAAAGTGCAAGTTTTCGAAAAGGATACCGTTATTGTCTCTGTGTAAACTACAAAAACGCGAATTTGTGAAACCGTTGATTTCATGCGCATGCGTAGTTCATGTTCTATAGGCGCGTAGTGTTTCTTTACAAAGTGACATCGCCAACTACTGGCCTGGCAGCAGAATACATCATTTTTAATCGTTTTCACAGATCTGTGTTAAAGGGGATTGTTTTGACAACGTTGTTGTCTGTACGTGAAAAACGCAAAGGAAAAACATTTCCATTTTTAGTACATCGTTGTCGTGTAAATGTACCCTAAATCAAACATGGCACCTGGCAACAAGTGTTGTTATTGTTGACTAAAACTAAAACTAAAACTTTTAGTAATTAAAAAGCTGAAATAAAATAAAAATGTTAGATGAAAAACCTTTTAAAAAGACAGAAAAATATAAATGTTGCCTTGGTAACTAGCTGAAATAAATAATTTTAAGTTGGCAAAGCCTACTAAAATTACTAAACTAAAACTGAAATAAAATTAAACTAAAGCTATATTAAAATATAATAAAAATAATATACAAATAATATTTATATAAACTAAAAAAAAGCATAACACAAAATTACTCAAATTTAAAATTTGTTAGCTGGGGTTACAAAAAAGACATCACCATTTTCAACCAAATACATAAAACTTTTCATGCGTTTTGGCCGTTCATTTACACGACAGAGGCGTTTTGGGGGCCTGAAAATGCAAACTTTTAAAAACTGGTTTCAAAGTGTATGTTTTTGAAAACAATAGCGTCTCTGTGTAAACTTAAAAAAAGCAGAGATGGGTATCATTTTGTAGTGTTTCTTTACAAAGTGACATCGCCAACTACTGGCCTGGCAGCAGAATACAGCATTTGTAGTTGTTTTCACAGATCCTTGTGAATGGGGATCGTTTTCACAACGTTGTCGTCTGTACACACACACAAAAAAAATCCAAAGAAAAAACCTTTCTATTTTTAGTGTATTGTTGTCATGTAAACATACTCTCAAAGAGCTGGATTTATTTGCAACCATTTTTCTTTAATCAAAATAAACTCAAAATTACACTTCTTCAGGTTATCTGGAAACAAAAACAACACCTATTATGAGACAAGATCTGACCAAAAATAACTGACAATGAGCACTATATATACACAGAGAGAGAAACACAAGGGACTAAACAGGTAATTAACAAGACACAGGTGAGACACATGAGGGCAAATCAAAAACCATAGCAACAGAAGTGCATGAACAAAGAAAACACAGGAAACTTGAGCTGAGGACAGTGCAAAACTAACTCAAAGTCCAACCGAAGCAAAACAAATAGACAATAATACCTTTATAATACTTATTTATCATGTTAGAACTCAACACCCCCCATTTCACTTTCACTATATAGAAAAGAATGACCACAAAATTTGTTTTATTGTGATTGTCAGAAGATGTCATATGGGTTTTGAGAGTGACATTTTCATTTCAGGGTGAACTGTCCCATTAATAAAGAAGAGCCACAGTACCTAAAAGCAGATTTTGCGGACGTTCAGACTTAAAACGGGCTGTAGAGATGCAGGGAGTGAACATAAAGCAGTGTGTGGCATCAGAGCGCGTGTCAGAGAGAAGCTGACTCAGATTGCTGGCTCTGTGGCGGTTCACAGTGGGGTGTGTGGGCTGAATGATGTCCTAGTCAGCACCCCGAGGTCATCAGATCAGACTCTCTCTCTCTCTCTGTCTCTCTCTCTCACTTGCTTCTTCTAGAACAATCTGATACTGTAGAATTCATCCAAAGTTTTTCTAGGTCACTTCCTGCAGTGCTGGCACACCTGCTTTATCAGTCTGGTTATACACACAGACACATATAATCTTTTTTTTAATGTTTGCTATCTACAATATGCCCAGATCCACATGTCATCCATATAAAACTTGTCTATTTGACAGGTCACAGATCTCATCCAGTATCATTCTCCACCAGCTTTTCTCTCCTAACTTGTTTCCTCCAAATAACCTTGCTCTAGACCACACTGTTTCCAAATTGTTTGCCCCTGTCCTATGAAAGTGCTGTGTCTGTGTGTTTGGGAGTGAAGGGGTGTAATGAGTATGCTCCTCGACACATTGATTCAGCCTGATTGTCTGCCTCAGGCTCATCCAGGGCCCATCATGGAGGGACAATTGTTTTTCATTACCGCGAGTCAGAGCGGAGCAGAGGTCAGAAACCTGGACTGACCTTAGAGTGTCGCCAGTGGGATATACTATTACAGCGCTGCATGGGGGGAGGAGGTGGTGCCGATATATCTGGGGATGCTGAAATGGAGGTAAAGGGAATTTCAGACATTTAACATTTATTTTACCTTGCATATTTTAACTGATCCTATCAAGCTTTTTAACTAGCTGTAACCAGCAAGACTTACTCGTTTTTCATCAGAAAATCATTATAGTTGAAGGTTTGCTGGTCAGTAGCATGGCTGTGCTGCTCCACTAGCCAGACCAGCACTAACAAGCATAAGATTAAGATGGTTTCAGCAGGTTTAACAAACGCATAAAAACCTCACTTTTAATGGAAAATCCAAACATGAATGCAAATGGGCCTAAAAATCCATTCCTCCTGTCGAAACTCTTTCTTAATGAGAAGATGGAGACTTCAATTCTGTCAATAATATTGAAGTTCTTTATAAGCAGCCAGTATGGATTAGTGTTTTATATCATTGTGAAAGCGACACAAAGTTGCATGTTGAATAAATACATCAACATTCTGTTACGTTTTGCCTGATTCTGCAGGTAAAAGCTTCCACCGCAGAGTAAATAAATTAGTAAAAGGTAATGTCGTCGAGTTTCTTGTAAATACGACA
The DNA here is from genome assembly GCA_039654765.1 of Mylopharyngodon piceus. Taxonomy (NCBI): domain Eukaryota; kingdom Metazoa; phylum Chordata; class Actinopteri; order Cypriniformes; family Xenocyprididae; genus Mylopharyngodon; species Mylopharyngodon piceus. Next base: position 28,425,072 of record CM077456.1, read on the forward strand.
ACTCACAATTGTGATTTTGTTTCTTGTAAATGCGACTATCTCAAACTATGACTTTATTATCTTGTAATTGCAACTGTATTTCTCGTAATTGAGACTTTCAAATGCCCAGAAAGGTACTAAAGTTATATTTAACCCTTTGATGCGTAGATCCATAGACTGTAAAAAAATGTCTTTTTTACGATATAGATGCTCCAGCACCAGTAATTGTAATTTGTGTGGGGTGTGCAAATAACAACATGAAAAATCAAACGGGACTTCATACCTTTATAATGAAATAGCCATAGCGAGAAGAATCCAATCCGTGGCACTTGGGTAAAATGTCCATGAGTGTCCATTGAAAAACAAAAAACAGTACTTTTTGTCCACAAAAGCGTTAAATCCATGAAATATTGATATACATTATTTGCATCACATTTCTTCTGAATGATCTGCTCTCCATCATCGTTCTTCAAGAAATTATGCAACCTGAGCAGCGTTTATGTTGTAAAACTGTATATGATCGTATATATCTCACAAACAAATGAGCCCATGTCCAAAGTATAATTTTTCAAAATGCAGCAGTTTTAGTTTTATAACTAGTAAATCTCACTAACAAAACTTTTAGCCAATGCCACGATCCATCCAACAATGTGTGTTCTGTTTATCTTCCGCATGCGTGCACATGTACAGAGACGTACATCTGTCTCGAGTCTCGACCATTAACGCAGCAAGCCATATTATTTTATAATTGTATATATTATTATTTTATAATTGTATAAAATAATCCCGAAAAAAAGCACAAACACGGCAGAGATGCCAAATTCAGTGGCTGGAATTAGCTGAGGTAATATGACGGCTCACAGACAGCAGCGGCAATCCACCTGTCACTCAAGTGACCATGCCCTTAATTATTCAGAACATTAAGGCTTAATATAATTTAAACGGATGAGTTATAAAAAAATTCACCCCCCTCAGAGTTGTCATGAAGGGCAAAATTAGTTGTATAGACCAAAACCACAATTTGATCCAGGCTGTAAATATGTTTTTTTCTGCTGTAAAGTTGGCCATTTTAAGATGGGACTCAATGAGATTCTGCTCCCTTTTGGAGCCTGTCCCTAGCGGCCAGTCGATGAATCGCAGTTTAAGTCACTTCCGTATTGGCTTCAAGAGAAACTGGGGGAGGTTGCCGCTTGGTACGATCACACCGGTGTGATTAGAACGTTCAGCGCATCACGTGATCAACTGCCAAATTCAAATGTGCTTGTGCGCTTTGGCTGGCGCCGAGCCAGAGCCGGACGCGCTCAGCGCTTTTCATATCAGAAATATGCAGTGTTTTCAACCACATAATGTTTATTTTAGGTTTCAGACATTTAAATACAAATACGAGTACTAACAAAACAATACATTTAGAGTTTGTAAAATACACACTGATGTCTATAGAAGCGGCAATAACAATCCTTTCCATTATAATTAGACGACACGTTTTATTCATAACAGATACACATTGTGTAAGTATCTTTAAAGTTTACTCTATTCTTCACCAGTTTACTGGCTCACTTTCATGTATTTCGGGAGAAGTGGATGAATTCACGTGTTGTAAATCCAACAGCTCCGATTCTCTGTGTGGCGCAAACTAACATGGCGGCGTCCATCGCGCTTATAGCTCAACTAACGCGATCGTTATAAAGGTGTTTAAACAGCAAAAGTGTTATATAGCCCACTGAATCATTCTCAGACTTAATGCTGACAACAATGGAACCACTGGGGAGAGAACTGTCAGGAGACTTATTTCTTCGCACAAAAGAGGACAGTGACGCAAGAGGATTACCAAATCATTGTTTTAAGTGTGAAAATATAGCAAAAGTAACACAGAAATTCAAAAACAATTGACTTGTGACAAGGCCCCTGAAATAATCATGCCTTAATTTTAAGCTTTCATTTAGTGATGAGTGATTTTTTTGCTAGACAAAGAGCAGGAGAAATACCAAGCGAGTGTCTCAGAGCCAGCAAAAGCTATGAAAAGAGTGACTGTTTATCTCACAGAGTAAGATGCAGCATGCATGGTTGTTGTCCACACTGGAACTACCTACTGTAGCCAAAGCACAATAATGTCAATTAGCCTATTCCAAGGCCAATATTTACAAAATATAGACTTCTGGGTATCCATACTCTGGCCTCTTGAGATCAAGTCAATCATTTTGGATCTAACAGGTGTTGCTAGAGGAGGAGTACAGTGAGAAGTACCTGGTTCCCACAGTAAAGTTCAGTGGTAGTAAAGCTCTTATATAGGGATGTATGAGTGCTGAAGGTGTGAGAGAGTTGTGCTTTATCAATGCTGTCATGAATTCACACACCACTTTGTGATGTACAAAAAAACTTGAAACAGAAGATGCTACTTTCTTTTCATTCCCTGCATTGTTGGGCATTTTTTTTAACATGACAATGACAATATGCATTCTCCCAAGTTGAAAAACCTTCTGTGGACATGTATTTCACCCAGTCTTAACACTCTTGAGCACCTGTGGGGGATTCTGTATGAGTTGAGCAACACTCCCCATTAAAGAACAAGGCAGGACAATTTGTCATGAATTTGTACACTGTGCCAAGAAGGGTCAGAGCAGTATACTTAAAATTATGGAGGACATACTAAGTACTAGAATATTATACATTAGTTGAATTAAATCTAGGGTGTACTCATTTCTGCAATCCTTCATTTAAACAAAATTGGATAATTTACTTATTTACAGATATTAATGACATATATTTCTCTGTTTTTATTAAAAGATTAGTTCACTTCAGAATTAAAATTTCCTGACAATTTACTCACTCCCATGTCATCCAAGATGTTTATGTCTTTCTTTCTTCAGTCGAAAAGAAATGAAGTTTTTTGAGGAAAACATTCCAGGATTTTTCTCCATATAGTGGACTTCACTGGGGTTCAACGGGTTGAAGGTCCAAATTGCAGTTTAAATGCAGCTTCAAAGGGCTCTACACGATCCCAGACGAGGAATAAGGGTCTTATCTAGCGAAACAATTGGTCATTTTCTAAAAAAATAAAAATGTATATACTTTTTAATGACAAATGCTCATCTTGCACTAGCTCTGCGATGCGCCACGCATTACATAATCACGTTGGAAAGGCGGAAGTACTGCAGAAGGGCGAAAAACGTATCTTATTTTCTTCTCCAACTTCAAAATCATCCAACATCATTGTTACCTTTTTTTGTAAAGGATGTTTGGCTTAGTCTTTGCACATTCGCTTTGTCGACACTGGATCTGTACCCATGTCACGCATGACCTTTCCAACATGATTACGTAATGCGTGGCGAATCGCAGAGCTAGTGCAAAATGAGTATTTGTGGTTTAATAGCATATACATTTTTATATTTTTTTTAGAAAATGATCGATCGTTTCACTAGACCAGAACCTTATTTCTTGTCTGGGATCGTGTAGAGCTCTTTGAAGCTGCAGTGAAACTGCAATTTGGACCTTCAACCCGTTGAACCCCATTGAAGTCCACTATATGGAGAAAAATCCTGAATGTTGTCTTCATTTCTTTCTTTCTTTTCAACTGAAGAAAGAAAGACATGAACATCTTGTATGACATGGGGATGAATAAATTATCAGGAAATTTGAATTCTGACGTGAACTAATCCTTTTAGTATATGTTTAATACATTTCAGTTTTGCCATCTTTTCATGAATTGTATTAGGAATCATTAAGAAAATACATCTTTTGTATTTGTTCAGTGGTGGTGTATTCATTTATGCTGTGCACTGTCTAACTCAATTGCAATTTTATATCTCACAATGTTTTACTTTATTTCTTCTTCTTTTATACTTTACCTCAAAATAACTTTTTTACTCTGAGATGGAAGCAGGCTTTCATACACTAATGTACCGTTTTACTGGTGCAGATAAAAGCATCACCTCTACACTTGTGTCCAAAATGGCTGATATTTAAGATCTCGAAAAGAGGGCAAGATTACTCTCTCAGAGGTTAGGTTAACAAAAGACCAGGAAGAAAATCAGTTATCCCTCTTTCATTTTGAAGCTGTGGTTGCCATTAAAGTGCTCGTGTTTGGCTGGTTCATTTGTGGCTTTATTCACTCCTCTGCACTGGTCCGCTGTTGTTTAGGTCAGTCAGAACCACATTGGAAATGATCTACTGTAGTAGTCATTCTCCTCTGCATGTCTCTGCTTTTATCTGATCAATAAACAGGGCTTCAGCCTTCCCGCTCTCTCTCTCTCTCTCTCTCTCTCTCTCTCTCTGCTGATGTTCTGAGGGATTTCTTTTGTTAAGACACCTCGTGTTTCCAATATTCTCTCTCTCTCTCTCTGCTCTATTGGTTTATTAACTGTTCTTTCCAGATGAGGTAAGTGTTATTCAGCGCAGTGAATGTGTTGTGAGAGCAGCTCGTGTTTTTCTTTATTCTGGTCAGGTTGATTGAACTGGAGGATGCTGGGTAATTCTGCACTGCACTTTTCCACCATTCAGAAGAACAGATAAGAGGAGCCTTGGACACGTTCAGCACTGGGAAGAAGAATATTGTTGGTGAATCCAGACACCATAGTTTTATGTTTATCATTATATGGAAGTTCTTTTAAAGGGATAGTTCACCCAAAAATTAAAATTCTGTTATTAATTTTTCATTAATTACTCACCCATGAGTAATTGTTCATGTTGTTCTAAACCCGTAAGACTTTTGTTCATCTTCAGAACACAAATGCACTTCAAAAAGTTCATAAAGATATTGTAAAACTAATCCATATGAATTGAGTGGTTTAGTCTACATTTTCTGAAGAGACTCGATCGCTTTATATGATGAACAGTTTGAATTTAGGCTTTTATTCACATATAAACATTCATGAACTCACATCAGTTTTGGTAAATGGAAGCTCAAGCTTGCTTGCTTGACGTGCGAGAACCAGTGAGGTTCATTCTCATGTTACGCAGCACGTTTGAGCTTCCTCAAGAACCAATGAGGTTCATTCTCGTGTTACGCAGCACATTTGAGCTTCTGCAAGAACCAATGAGGTTCATTCTCGTGTTATGCAGCACGTTTGAGCTTCCTCAAGAACCAATGAGGTTCATTCTTGTGTTATGCAGCAGATATTTCATATGCTAGAGATAAGAAAAGGTTCCTGAAAATTCCAGCTAAAATCAGCTTCTTAATGGTGTTATTACATGGTCCATTGTCTTCTGTTAGATTAGAAGCTGGTCGAGATAGAAGTTTGACCTGACAGACATCTTGGCCATCACTAGACTGGAATATCACCTTGGTTAACCTTTGAGCTAAATGTACAAAATCACAGCTTGTACTGTTTAACCATCCTAACCCTTATGTGCTGTTATTTTAAGGTGTAGCATTCCTGTTACAGGGTCAAATTGACCTTACACAACAAATCACAGCTCAAGAGTCATCATTTGCACATATCCCAGCTGTGATATCCAGGGTTCCCACTGACATGAAAATCCTGGAAATATCAGGATATTTTCAAAAATTGAAATCAAATTCATTGGTCAAAATGATCCTCAACAACATGGAAGACGGTTTAACTGGTATGATCTGATATTTACAGGAGAGCAATCTTTGTTTTGCGCGGGAAGAAGAGGTGTTTAGAGTAAGAGCAAAACAGTCATGACCCTCTTGGTTCCTGCAGGCAAACATCTCTGAATCTTTATGTTCCACCTTTGACCTTTCATTACACACAACCAGAACAGTGACCTCTCGTCCTCTGTCAGGTAAACCTTTCTCTTAACCCCAGGGTGAGAAAACAATTGTACTGTATGTTATTGGTATGTTTACGCTGAGCTTTCTCACATGTGAGTGTGTGTGTACAAGGTCCAAAGTTACCGTAACTTTACAACACCAGCCATTGGTGAGAGAATTAAGATAATTTACCAAACACAAATATTCATTACAGACCATTAAACTGTATTTTGTATAAATTATTTTTTATGTACAAACAGTGCAGGCCACTCGCAGTATCACATTAAAATGCCACAAGTAATGTTTTTTCTGGGTGAGACTAAATTCTTGCAATTTAAAGCATGTATTACTTTGAAATTCCTAATAAAGTGCCCAGCCAACTAGTGAGTAACCGATTTTACTTGCATTTGGCGCTTGCTGTGTTAATTTTGAACCCTGTGTGTATAATATTTATATTCTATAATAAGAGCACATCTAATTCCCTCAGCATATCTACATACATATAACTGCATATAAATCTCAGCCACTCCAAAGTTGGGAATTACAGGAAGCAGTGGTTAGGGGAATGGATGTCACGGCTCCTCGATAAGGCTGCTAGTTTGAATAGCGCAAATGGGATTTAGTACATACTCTATATTCAGCATTTATCTCATTGGATTGTCCTTGCTTCAGTGGCCTGCTGTTCACACTATTAGGAATTAGTGTGAAACCCCACAACTGGACTTATCTGACGTCCTCACAGAACCCACAGCTAGATGCATCAGTTCCGGGATTTATCCTCTTTCGTTTTCTCTTTTTCTATCCTTCACTATCGCTGCTTTTCTTTCTGACTCCCTATTCAGGCCCTCTTTCTCTCTCTTTTCCCTCCCAGTGTTAATCCATGACCACAGTGCAGTCGAGGCCCAATCCTTTATGTCATGTTGAGTCTCATTGTGAGGTTCTTACCAGGACTCCTCAACTTTTAATAACAGTGGCTTAATAACTCCCACAGATTGCTTTGGTTAGTGCTGCAGTTTCTACTGAACCCCACTGAATCTCAGCTCTTCTCTTTTTCATGTTCTTTCTCTCTGTTGCACGTAAACAGAAGCGTCATGCCCATTCAGATTGTGTGTTCTCAGATTTTTGAGCCAAAAATGGATGTTGAATGCAACTTCCAAAAAGAAATTATTTGTATTTTTGAAAATTAAGTTGCATGCGAGAAACCACACATTCACATTCGGTCAGTCCAATCAAGTTGGACATTAGAGCTGGAGTTTTTATTAATAAAGCCCCCCATTTTTGCTGTAAAAAAATAAAAATATTATTATGAGATAACTGTGATACACTGAACAGGATGGGAAGTGAATCCAGATCTTTTATTTGACACACAGTGGGCACAGGTAGAGCAGGTGAGTAATAAATAAATGAAACAGTTTGTGGGTGATGATAAGATTGATAACGAAAGTCCTTTTTCTTACAAATGGCTGATGGTGAGATGGCAGAGTTGGCAGATGAAGCACACAACTCAGTTGACTGGCATTCGAGCAGTGAACAGGTATCAGGTGAACACACACTTGAAAACACGAGGGAATATACACAAGGATATACTTGGAATCATCACAGGGAACTTGGATTCACTTGGAGATCGCTGAGTTGGGTCCGTGTCCTTATTCAAGGCCAGATGAAGACTGAACTGAGGTGTGTGCTTATAAGTGGTGACGGATGAGGTGAGTAACAGTTGACAGGTGCTGGTGATTAATACTCCGGTGACAGCAGGGGTTGTCTTTACACAAACCTGTAATTATTAACTATATTAAATTACACAAATATACTTTATATATTTAGTCTCACTTTATTAACCGATGTCTTTGCTGCTGACCTTCAATTATCTAATTAAACCATACTAATAAGCAAAAATTACTTTAGATTAAATTTAGAAATAAGATTTTGAACTTACTTTAATCCAGAATGGCAGCACAGCTGAAAGGTTTGTTTGAGCTGCGCCCTCTACTGTACAGGCATAAATATGCATTTCCTTCAGCCTTCAGTTTATTCATTTCACTTTTTGGTGTGAAATGGCCTTAACATTTGCCAAAAATATAACTTTTTCATGTTATTAAAAAACAAACAAGCAAATCCAGCCCAGGTGAGAAAAAGTAACAAAACGCATTACTTTTCATAAAAAATAACTAAGTAACGCAATTAGTTACTTTTTTAGGGAGTAATGCAATATTGTAATGCATTACTTTTAAAAGTAACAACACTTTATTTTAAAGTGATGTAGTTACACGTTATTACATGTAATTACTATAGTAATAACAGTGAATTATGCATAATTACAAGTAACTAACCCTAAACCAAACCCTAACCGTAACTCTATAATAAGTACATGTAGTTAATTAATATTACTCAGTACTTATTTGAGTAATTACAATGTAGCTACATCACCGTAAAATAAAGTGTAACCAAAGTAACGTTCCCCAACACTGGACATAATAATTTAATTGTATTTGTTTTTGCATTTGGATATATATCTGGACATTATTAAAGACTACTTATTGTCAAAGTTTAGATTGTTTTTTTTTTTTTTTTTTTTTTTTGTTAATTTGAAGTGTCAGTTTTTGCATTATTATTATTATTACAGTCAAATCTGAACACAGAAAAAGCATTTACTCATACTAGCTATAATAGCTTGATCAGTCACACGTAAGTAATCAGAATATTGATACTCAATATCATTGGTAACACAGAATATTGTTTTCTCCTCCTGTTTCAAAAACTCAGCATCGCAATTGACAGGGCTCTGATCCAATTGTGTTGAGCATTGTCAAATTTACAGGCAACAATAGGCATCGAATAAGGCAGTGAATGACAGTACCTGTTCTTGACAAGCGCTAGTTTAGAAAACGAGTGCTCCACTTTTCGGTGTTGGAAATCCATTTATCTTTTGCTGAAACTTTTGTCGTCATGGAGAGCGCAGCTCACGGTTGCTTACAGCGGCAGACATCAGCTTTTTGGAAAGGGAAAGCGGTGCATCCAGCATTTTCCACATGTTTTTAGATGCGACGTGAACTGCCCCTAAAGTCCCTCATGGGTGCTGTGCACACGTCAATTGCCTGTTATTTTAAAACCTCCATCCACTAACACTAGTAATTACTATTAATAGCTGTATGCCACTAAACTATAAAAAAAAAAGAAATATAAAAGAAAAGAAAAAAGACACCCCTGCTACAGTCCTTCTTTCTTACTTTCTTCTTACTTTTTCTCTTTTTCCATGCTGAATTATCTCTGTTAAAAAAAAAAAAAAAAAAAAAAGAAGTAAAAAACCTCATTAGCTTCTGACAGGTGGCTTCATCATGACGCCGTGCGTTTTCATAATGTCACGGCGTTGGCACGTAATGAGACAGACTCATCAGAAGGTACTGAAATCGTCTAGAAGATAATTTCACAAATGCTATAAAGCACGTCTCGTATAAATGAACTTGCTGTCTCTCATTTTATTTAGACTTCTATTCCAGAGCACATCACTGACACTCAGGATGCACACAAAGGAAATTGTCTTGTAGGCCGGCTGTGATAAGGGACAACAGCTCGGTGGAAGTGTGTCTGTATCAAGCTAAGGCTTCAGGTGTTGTGTACTTATCAGCAATCCAGTTCTGTCAGGTTTCAGTTAGACTGTAGTGGAGTGGAGTGTAGAGTTTAATTTTTAATGCCGAACAGACTTTCCCTACTTAAGAGCTCAGCATACTGTATGTTGTGTTTTAGACGGACATGCTGTTTTCCTCACCAGAATAACTAAACCAGTGGTGTACTGGTGAACAGTGGTTGTGCTGCTGGTCCCCTACCTACACATTCACTTGCCAGCACTGTTTAAGTCAGGGGTCTTGATGTTTAATCTGAAAGTAATGAAAAAAAAATAATTGGAAGAAAGTATATATATATATATATATATATATATATATTAGGGCTGTTCAATGATAATCGTGTCCAAAATAAGAGTCTGTGTTTACGTAGTATATGTGTGTTTGTTCTGTGTATAATTATTATGTGTGTGTATATATATATATATGTATATATATATATAAACACATTCATGTATATATTTAAGAAAAATATCTTATATTTATATAAAAATATTTATATATATATATATATATATATATATATATATATACATACATGCATATATTTCTTAAATATATACATGTATGTGTGTGTATTTATATATACATAATAATTATACACAGAACAAACACACATATATTACGTAAACACAGACTCTTAATTTGGACACAATAATCACGATTATCGCTGAACAGCCCTAATATATATATATATATATATATATATATATATATATATATACTTAATGACCTCTTATATGTCAAAAGATCAAGGGAAATTAGATTTCTCAATTCATGACCCCTTTAAAGGGGTCTTTGATTATAATTTGCTAGTCGATGAGTTGAATCAGCTCCACAGCAACTACATAAATTTATCCACTAACCATTCAGAAACATCCAGTTTCATTCTAAAAGTTGTAACTTCTTCCTGAGTCTCTCCATCAGTGTCCGACTCCGGTTTGAACAATGTAAGTCTGAACACCGTTACTGAGAAATCGTCATTTTGGCTGCTTGAGATTCTCCAGCTTTGTTGTTGTTGAGAAACCGAAGCGTGAGCTGTTAAAGCTCCGCCCTCTTCTGGAAAGGGGGCAGGGAGCAGCAGCTCATTCGCATTTAAAGGGACACACAAAAACGGTGTGTTTTTGCTCACACCCAAATAGGGGCAAATTTGACAAACTATAATAAATGATCTGTGGGGTATTTTGAGCTGAAACTTCACAGACACATTCTGGAGACACAGGAGACCTATATTACATCTTGTGAAAAGGGACAGTAACAGCTAGTTTACTGATAGTCAGATCAGGAATTAGATTTGTATGGGAACAACTGCAGAGTTTCAGTTTTATAGCGCATGCTAAAAATCAAGCTGCTCCGTTGCCCTGAAAAAGGTTTAAGACTCTTGGTCTGAGCTGGGTGGCACTAGTAGCTTTTTTTGTGAGAGATTTGTTCATTTATGAATGTTGGTAGTCTATGGCAGTGATTCCCAACCAGGGCGACATGTGCATGTAGGAATCTTTCTGTCCGTACTGTCGTTCCATCTTTGTCCACAGCAGCATGAAGAGAAAAGTTTCATATGTAAGCCATAATTCTGTCAGAAGTGTTTTGGCCTTTCGTGCGTGAGCAGTTGTACTTTTTCCCCGTCTCTTTGGCCTACTTAGATGCGGTGTAAGTAGCACATTGCTCTCTCCGCCGCTCTCAGTAGAGCAGGGTTGAATAATTGACTGAGTGCGGGCTGGTTGGTAAAATCCTTGTGGACATCTTGCCTGTCTGCTCTTTGTAATGACACTCATTATTCCCGCTCTCAGGGACAGGGCACGCCACGATGTGAGAGAGGAGAGAGAGAGGGAGCGCCTATATGGAGGAAATAAAAACACAGAGACTATATGCTCAGATTCTCCACCAGAAGTCTCAGTTCATGACACGTCTCCTACGCAGGGATTCAAGATCGGACTTGTCTGACAAAGATCCCTATTATAGTCGGCTATGTACTGGTGAGAGAGTGAGAGCGCGAGATAGAGAGTCAGAGCAGTGTGGGTGACAGTAAGCCTCACACGGGCTGCAGACTTTCTGCTGGATCTCAGGAAAAGAGCAAGACAGAAGCAGAGAGACAGATGCAGTGTGATATGCATGAATGTTGACCAGCAGCAGTGACTGAAGATTTTATATTCTGGCAATCATGTTTTTTTGTTTTGTTTTTTTTTTTAGTAGTAATGTCTTAGAAATTACTTGATGACTCAGTAATGACTTGATATACACAGCTAGAATTCATTCCCTAGATATGGCTCAGGTGTTTTCTCTCAAGTCTTATCGCTTAGAAAATTAATAATACATCTTTCCTCATCAAGCCGAGATATTTGGGAATAATAGTAATAATTTTCTGTAAAAATGTGTTGGAACAATATTTAATCCAGTTTATTAAAATGTATTATTGTGATGTGTATTATTTATATAAAATTAAATGTAACTGATTAGAAAAAAGATGAATGCAAAAAAGATGCAAGTGAATGTAAGTGTTTGTAAGTGAATGCAAACAAAATATTTTCCAGATAATATTTAATAATCTCTTTGGCATTAGTTTAATGACAAAGTAAATTTATTTAATTGTTCTGTTACAGAAAATATTGCCCTGTAATAATAATAATAATAATTATTATTATTATTATTATGCAGGGAAATATAATATAATATAATATAATATAATATAATATAATATAATTATTATTAAATATTTTTTATTAAATATACTATACATTGTTTATAATTATTATTATTATTATTATCATTATTATGTAGGCAAATATAATATATTTATTATTAAATATTTTTATTAAATATACTATACATTATTATTATCATTATTATTATTATTACTATTATTATTATTAGTATCATTATTATGTAGGGTAATATAAGATAATATATTTATTATTAAATATTTTTATTAAATATACTATACATTGTTTATTATAATAATAATAATAAGAATAATAAGAATAATAATAATAATTATTATTATTATTATTATCATTATGTAGGCAAATATAATATTATTAATAAATATTTTATTAAATATACTATACATTATTTATTATTATTATCATCATTATTAGGCAAATATAATATAATATATTATTAAATATTTTTATTAAATATTCTATACATTATTTATTATTATTATTATTATTTTTATTATTATTAGTATCATTATTATGTAGGCAAATATAATATAATATAATATAATATAATATAATATAATATAATATAATATTAATTAAAGTTTTATTAAAAACTCCAAACTGATTAGGGGGGGAAAAGACAACTGAATACAAACTAAATATTTTTTTTAGATAATATTTTAATAATTTGTTTTTGGCTTTAGTGGAATGACAATATAAAAGTTAATTATTTAATTGTACTACTTTTTTTTTTTTTTTTACATAGTATAAATGGGTTTTGCATGAAAATATAGCTATATTTATGACAAGGGGTCCCTCACAAGGGGATTGTCATGTTTCGGGGTCTTTGGCATCAAAATGTTTGAAAACCCCTGACTTAGATGATAATTATGATACTCATACAGATAAAAAAAGACTTTGGACTTGGTTTGACCACTGTGAGAGTGACTGCATCATATTGGTCTGCATTTTAATAAAGTAATTCCCAGAACACTGCACCTTTTCCTCTCACTCTTCCCTCGTTCATTTGTTTGTGTAGCTGAATAGCATAACAATTGCGTTTGCAGAAAATCAGAAACCTGCCCTAGTTTTACTGATGAGTTGATCATCATACACAGACATATATGCTCGGAGACAGACCCGCTTCCTTTGAAGAAGGTTTACTTCCCTAAGAAGCAGAGCAGATTGGAAACGTCTCGGTTATGAGTCTGTGAGCCGACACGACAGACTGTGTCTCCATCTCATTGTTCTAAAGAAAGGCTAAAGTCTGTCTCAGTGCAGAGACGGCAGTCAGGGCTCATATACCGAGGGACGAGGCACAGATTTATGTGCCATACACGCACTTCTTCGTGTGTCCGTGTTTTATGGATCCTCATACACGTGTTCCCAACATCCCTGGTTCAGCTTTCTGAATGCGTATCTGTCTCAGTGTCTGTTTGAACATTTCCGTGATGGCAGCTCATAGAATTCAAGTCAAATCTATTCAAACTCAAGAGGCACGTAAAGGTCAACCTATCAGCAGAGCAATTTTGAAACAGAGCAAAGAAAGAAAGAAACCGAAGGAGGGAGAGATGAAAGCTAATGGGACATAAAAGTCTCTCCTGTCGGTTTCAAGTCTCTGTTCTTTCTACGTTTGTAATTCCTTTGTGAACTGGCAGGTTTTGTTGCTTGTTGAGAATCGTTGTGACAAATAAACAAATATACTGGATGTCATTCATTAAACATAAGCAGAGTAGTGTAAATCGTTTTTAAATAGTTTTTTGTTAACGAGATTCACCCAAAATGAAAATTGTGTCATCATTTACACCCCCTCATGTTTTTCCAGTCCTGTATGACTTTCTTTCTTCTGTTGAATGCAAAAGAAGAAATTTTGAAAGTAAATGGTGTCTAAAAACAACATGAAACTTGTTCTGCCCAATGTGTTATTTTTTGCTGAGCGGAGACTCCAATGTTTTAATTGCGCATAATTAATCTCAGGTGTGGTTTGTATATGCAGTTGTTTGTGGGTATACACTATTCAAAAGTTTGGAGTCAGCAAGATTTTTAAAATAAATGAATACTATTCAGTTTAATGGACGTAGACGGGTAAGAGCAGTGCAAGTAAACCTCACTCCCCTGATCTCAAGAGGCTCTAGAGACTGCGGTTTTTAGCGTTCTTGTTAGAGCGCCCGACTCCCATGCCCGCGGACCAGGGTTCGAGTCCCTCTTAGAGCGGACGCTTCGAACAGGAGGGGTTACACTGGTGCCGTGACCCGGATGGCAGTGAGGTTTAGGGGGGTGAGTGTAATGGACGTAGGCCGGTAAAAGCTGTGCTTGTAAACCTCACTCCCCTGATCTGAAGAGGCGCTATAGAGACTGCGGCCTTTAGCCTCCTTGTTAGAGTGCCCGACTCCCATACCGGCTGACCAGGGTTCGATTCCCGCATAGAGTGGGCGGTTCGAACAGAAGGGGTTACATCAGCAAGGATGCATTAAATTGATCAAATGTGACAGTAAAGACATTTATAATGTTACAAAAGATTTATATTTTAAATAAATGCGAATAAACAGACTTTCTGTTCGTCAAAATAATACTGGGGGAAAAAATAAGCAGCACAACTGTTTTCAGCATTGATAATAATAAGAAATGTTTCTAGATGTCACATGTATGCTTTGTTTCTGTTTAGTTTCTGTGTTCCCATTTTCCTTAGTCCCTAGTTAGTCACCTTTATTAATAAGTTCATCACACCTGTTTCTGTTCTCCCTGATTACTCCACATGGAAATAAGCCCTGAGTTTTCTTCAGTACATTGTCTGGTATTGTAAAAATCTATGTTATATGTGGTTGTGTATTCCATTTCTCCAACAATCTCCTGAGCTTTCTGTTTTTGGCTTTTTATAAAAGACTCGTTTGTTTTCTACTACATACACTATGCGCTTTACTACAGCCACAGCACTGTGACAGAATACCAGACCCTCAAATTGAGTAGTTATGGACTTAACGGCTGTCCAGCTGCTCTGCCTGGAGCAAGAGCAGCAATCTCTCGAGGACCCCACTCGAGGATTCCTACAACTAGCATGCTACATGAATTTTCTGGACCGCTCCCTGTGTGCCTTTTATTATACCAGCTTGAATGCAGAAACCAAACCATGCCTGCTAGTGTCTGTCCTCGGGGGAACTTCACTGCGTTTGTGGAATGGGTGCTGGTAAATAACAGATCGGCATTTATCATCAGCCCTACGGACTACATCACCTGACCTACTCCAGACTCAGAGCCCAGCTACCCACCGCCCACACACCGCACGGAATGAATGCCTGAGCCCACCGCAGACAGTGAGCCTGAGCCTGCCCCGATGCACAGGCCAGTTAAGAGGACTGAGCAAACCATCGTCGCCCCAGAGCCCGAGCCACATGGAGAGTCTGACCAGATGCTTAAGCCAGCTACACTGTGCGTCGCCGTGGGGCAGCTCATGGAATTCAAGGGTAGTGAATGGAGTCCCGCCCACACTTCCACCACTGAGGGTGAGCAGCAGCTGGACTCTGCATTATTATTTCAAGATTTGGAAGAAGATATTTTCCTATGTCTCCTGTGCCCCCCGGTCCCATCCATCACAAAGTCTCCTGTGCCCCCGCTGGTTCCGTCCAGCAAGAAGTCTCCTGTCTCCAAAGTTTCCACCCAGCCTCCCTCTCCTGCCTCCTCTTCCCAAATCAGCCAGTCTGTCAGCCCCACCTTCACTGGTTCCCTTAAGCTCCTCAACTCCTCCTCTAACGACACTCTGTTGTGTAGATCTGCCTTGGGTCTTCTGGTCTCCAGCTTTGCCCAGCCAAGACAATCCCATAGCTCTGCCTCCAGCCTCCGAACTCATCACTCCACCTCAGCCTGTTGACCTGTTGGCTCCACCTTAGCTCCTTCCTCCCTCTGCTCCACCTGGGACCATCGCTCTTACAGCTCCACTGGACTCCCTCATCTCACCTTGGTCAGACGTCACCCTGCCTGCACCATGGACTTCCAGGCCTTAACAGTTCTTCGTCCCTCCACCCCTTTAGCTCCGTCGGGCTCTGCTTTCCCTCCGGTTCCGCCTTGGCCTTCAGTCCCACCTGCTCCATCTCGGTCCTTTGCCACCCTGGCTCTACCTTGATTGCTTGTCGCTGCGGCTCAGTCTCCAGAGCCACTGTCGCATGGGCTCATCAGGCTCTTCAACTCCACCTCCATTGGCTTTGTCTCTGTCAGTCGTCCCCTTGGTGTCGTCAGCCAAGTCTCCACCATGGCTCCTCCCTCACTCGACTCCACCTGGGACCATCACTCTTACAGCTCCACTGGGCTCCCGCATCCCTCTGGCTTCACCTTGGTCAGACGTCACCCTGCCTGTGCCATGGACTTCCGGGCCTTCAACAGTGCTTCGTCCCTCCACCCCTTTAGCTCCGCCTTACCTCCGGTTCTGCCTCAGTCCTCAGTCCCACCGGCTTTGCCTCTGTCCTCTTGCACCCTAGCTCCACCTTGAACGCTCGTCGCTACGGCTCCGCCTCGATCTCCAGAGCCATTGATGTCGCATGGGCTCATCGGCCCTTCAGCTCCACCTCCATCAGCTTTGTCTCAGTCAGTTGTCCCCTTGGTGTCATCAGCCAAGTCTCCACCACGGCTCCTCCCTCGACTCCACCGTGGGCTATCGTCCTGACTGTGTTCTGGGTCCCCTCCTGGCTACTCTTGGTCCTGGCTGCCCCCTACGTCATCGCCACCCTGGTTTCTCCCGCCACCATCTCCTCTTGTATCCTGCCCTTTGCCATTCCCTCAAACACCTCCAGAGCCCCCACCCTCCCTCCTCAGTTGGACTGATGGACCTTTCCAGGTTATACGCATTTGTGTATTCAGTTTCTCCAACGATTTCCTGAGCTTTCTGTTTTGGATTTATTAAAGACTCTTTTGTTTTCTACTCCATTCGTCATGCACTTTACTACAGCCACAGCACCGTGACACTTGAGCACCAAATCAGCATATTAGAATGATTTCTGAAGGATCATGTGACAAGACTGATGATAAAAAAATTCAGCTTTGCCATCACAGGAATAAATTACATTTTAAAATATATAAAAATAGAAATAGTACTTTTTAATTGTAATAATATTTCACAATATTACTGTATTTTTGAACGAACAAACGCAACCTTGGTAAGCAAATGAAACTTAATTTAAAAACATTAAAAAAATCTTGGTTCCAATAGGTTTTAAAAATAAGATTTAGTCCAAAGGTAGTCGGGACAGATTTAAAATGGTCTCAACTGATCACAAAATGATGGACACATCAATATAACAGGAAACATCATCCCAATTCATTGTGGTTCTGGTGTGTTGTAGCGTAACAGGGGAAATACTTCAGACTTTGAAATTAGGTCATTCTCTCTGCCTCTGTATTTTTCTTTCTATTTCTGTTTATATCAATGTGATGTCATTCTCTTTCTTTTGTTTCCATGTGTACATGTACCAGCACACCTCCGTTTTGAAAGTGGGGCAGTTGGTTAAGGTAGCCTTGGGGAGAGGGGGGAGTGTCTGGTCGGGACACGTGGCGGATACTATATCCAGACTCTCATTACACTGACTGTCTGTCAGAGATGAATTAGAGGCAGGTCAAAGCAACCCCCACTATTAATCATTATATATTGATCATCAGAGCAGGTGTGTGTGCAAAAGAGAGTGAACGGAGGGGGGCGAAGGGACCCCTGTAGCTATTAGGAAGACGAGATACTCACAGGTACAGGTTCTTGAGGGGACAGACATTAAATCTACATCTTTCCCGAGCTGTCCAGTGTCTCTCTCCCCTTCTGTCTCCTACACGCACATTATTATTCAGCACAGAGCGACGGTTACTGTATTTACATATTTGTAACGACTCTCGCCGGCCCTGTAATTAATGGTGCCCGCTGATGCGAGGCGGAATCTGAAGGCATGTTTCCTCTGCGTTACCATGGCTACCCACTCCTGCTGTGACACCATGGCGACTAGAGACACGGGTGTTAACTGCTTCCTCGAGGGTCAGGACTTCATCACTCTGTCATAGTCATAGTGGAATAAAGGGATATTTCCATCCATTCATTCATCCATCAGTACCTCCATCCATCCTAAAACCCTTGTGTTGTGTTTAATGTAACCAGAGGGACTTCTCTGTCTTTGAACCCTCTAAAGTCCAGATGGTTAAAAGTCATGTTAACCATTCAGGGTGTGACTTGTTTTTGTATTTGTGACAACACAAATTTGGCTGACAAAGTGGTGAAATGTTGAGAGATGTATTTATTATGTAATATATATATTTAGGGCTGTCGAAGTTAATGTGGACACTTCAGATATTACTTAAGTGTGAATTAGGATTACATTTGAATTATCCTGATTCTGATGTAATTATTTTTTACATTCATGTTCACGAAATTTAATAATTCTAATAATGCTTTCTAAAAACTGGTCAGAAATCAAGACATTAATTGGTATTATTTTATGTATTTTTATTTTTCTCAAAATTTGTTATTTGTAAAAAAAAAATCTAAAATAAAAAACAAACAAACTAAGCATTACTCTCAGGAATGTTTTCAAATTAATTAAAAGTAAATATTTTCCAGATAATATTTGTTTGAATAAAATGACAATGTAAAAGCCAAATATTTAATTTTGGAAACAATTATTGGACATAGTTGTATTAATAATATTACATTTAATGTTTTTCTCACACAGTGTAAGTGAATTTTTAATATATAGCTGTCTTTATGTTTATCAACGTATATTTATCATTGTGTTTGGGCTCGTTATAGCATTAAAAAGTTTGAAAACCCTTGATCTAAGGGCCGCTTTTATTCATTCAGGTATTATTAATGTATTTATTGCAGTTTATGTTCCATAAAGAAAAATACATATTTCGTCTATAATAGACTGCATGCATTTAATTTTGCTTATTAAGATTTTAATTAGCAATTTTCATTCAGCTTTACTGTTTATTAGATTTATATACAGTATTTATAATTAAATTTCTAATAATTCTAATAATTTTTTAATTATTTATATTAAAATAATGAATTTTTTTTTACAGAATTAAATAATATTTTGCATATTTATAAGACATTATTGTACATTTCAATGCTTATATTTAAAGACACAAAAGGACATGTGCATGTGTGTGTTAATATAAGAAATATATTAACACACTATTTTTAAGTAGGCTATTTTATTTATATACTTTTTACACCTTTGAAAACTTATAAAGTAAGTAACCCATGGTAATTTTTTTTATTTTATTTTATTGTAAAGTAAAACAGTAAAGAAGACAGAAGTGTGCGGAAGGTATGACAGTTATTTTGGGCTGGTGTAGGGACACTGTTGTCATTGCTTTTGGTTTATAACACTGCACAAGATGTGCCTCAGGCCAGTTTAATTATAACTTTATGGCTCCTGGCCCTTCAGTTCTGTAGTTCAGTGTGAGAAACACACAGACATTGCATGAGGCCAGAGCCTAACAGTCTACCCAGAGACCAAAACCTACCCAATTCTCAAGAATTAAGGATCCCAGAATCAGAAACAATTGGATGGTTTATTTTAATGGCATCCCAGATCCAGTGGTGTAAAGTATTTGAGTGATTGTAATTAGTTACTGTAGTTTAGTATCTTTTTGTCTACTTTGTAGTTTTACTGAGTATCAAAGATATTAGCAGCTTTTACTGCTATAAGTATAAGTTTTTTGAATAAGTATATGTACTTTTTACTCCAGTACATTTGTCGTAACTAATGCAATTTTTCTGAACCTCAAAAAAACATATTTAGAAAAAATCCGTCATGACCCCTTTAAAGGGATAGTCACACACAAAATTATTAATTCTTTTAGTTAAACACAAAAGGTGAAGAATATCATTTCTCTGTTTGAAAATGAATGTAGATAATAAAAACACTCCATAAAAGTGATTATAAAATGTTTATGAAAGATTATCTAAGAGCATGTCATGTTCATTTTGAAAGGAGACTCCCAAAAGACAACTAAAATCCATACATAGTAGCCTATAATTTGATTGACCCTATTGCCTCATGTTTTAAAATACGGCAAAGATCTCTATTCAAGTCACCATGACATCAAAATGGACGATTCTGTTCATATGAGGCAGAACATGTAGGCTATAACTTATATTTTTCTATACTGTATAATGATAAAGGATACACCTGGATTAGAATTAGAATTAGAATTCCCCTTATAAACTTATTTATTTACTGCTTGAACAACAAAACACATGTCGGTGTATAATCGCGTATACTGGTTTCATGGTTGAGCAATCAAAACATTTCTAGCTGGTTGTAACTGCTTAAAAGCGCCCCCTGGTGGTCGTGTATGTGAATGGAACACAACACTCAACAGCGTTTAACCGCGAATGCTCATCGTTCCACATAATTAAGTAGACTTAATATAACAGTGATTTTCTCTAAAGAAAAGTGAAGTAAACATGAGAGTCCATCAATAGCCTATATTTCTATGTGGCTGTGCACACCTGTGGATTAAAGTCGAACGCGACACTTGACCCGACAGAGATCGTGAACGGGTAGGCCTACGCTTCTCGTGTTTGATGATAAATATAAATATGATTTTTGAAAGTAATGTAGGCCTACAACTAGGACTGGAACCGCGACCAAATATCAAAAGCTAAATCTTTGTAATTTGTAAACATTATAATTTATATAGTTTGCTAATATTAATTGTTTTTGACAACATGCAGTAAATTGAAATGAATGTAAAAAAAAAAAAAAAAAAGTTTAAAATGCAATGGATTATGATTATTTTGAAGTATATTTGATTAAATTCATGCACAAACTTTAAAATGCTAATGGTTTCAAACTCACAGTGGTATTTTTATTTTTTTTTAACCACAGCACTCTTTGTACTTGATTTAGTTTTGGGACGGATATGTAATAGCCTACATTTATAAACTAAAACCTGTAGAAGACAAATGTGGGAATATTATATCAAAGTTTGAGAAAGCATTGAGTTACAGAAAGCAAAAAGTTTTCTCCCCAGTCTCTCCTATGCTTATTTACTGTCAAAACTGTATTACAGCATCAGTTCAAGCTCGGTAAAGGAGCATCTGAAAACAACAATAAGCTGTTTAGGTAGGGTAGGCAATTTGTTTTATAACTACTTATAGTTATACTGCAGTAAGACTGCTCATAAGATAATTTAACAGAGACCTGGCCACATCTTTCCTCATCTAACTGACCACTTGATTTTAGAATTTGGGTACATTAGATTTGGCCATAAAATCCTGACATTGATTATATTTACATTAGATTTCATTAGATTAAGAAATGCCCAAGAGCTGCAGTTTTCTCTCGATATGATGAGGTATTATAAAGACAAAAGCTTTTTGTTCTGCTTTTCTTTTCCCCAAAAAATATTTTTTAACAAATTTAAATGGATAACTTTACATTTATACATTTACATTCATTATTTTAAATTTAATATTTATAAACAATACATTTAATTAAATTGAAAATTAATGTTAATAATTAATTCATGTAAATTAACAATATTTCATTTAATGTTACTTTTTATCAGATTTTCACACTTTTTTTTAATTTTTTTTATTTGCCCTGCTAAGATTTTCTCTGGTCCCAATAATTGTTTTAATGAATTTAAATTGATAACTCTACATTTATACATTTACATTTATTATTTAACATTTAAATATTTGTAAATAATGCATTTAAATAAATTGAAAATTAATGTTAATAATCAATGCATTTAAATTAACAGTATTTAATTTAATATAACATTTTATCACATTTTCACACTTTTTATTTTATTTGCTCTGCTAAAATATTCTCTGGCCCCAATGATTTTTTTAATTAATTTAAATCGATAACTTTATATTTGTAAATTTACATTCATTATTATAATTTAAATATATGTAAATAATACATTTGAATAAATTGAAATTTAATGTTAACAATTAATGCATTTTAATTAATAACATTTCATTTAATATTATATTTTATCACATTTTCAAACTTTATCATCAGATGTTTTCTTTATAGGAAAATGTGCAATAACAGCTATAAAAAAATATGACCAGTAAGCCATGGCAACTTATGTTTTTACATTACTGTAACTCATCAAAACTAATTTTACTTTTTTATAAGTTATACGAGATTCAACTCGATTTTTTCTAAGTCAATTTAATATAATTTAAGTTGAAATTACTTATACAACCAAGGCGATTATTTTTAAAAATTTAAGGCAGCAACTGAACTTAAGTTTTCAAGTCTAAATAGGTGGGCATTTTTTACAGTGTATAAATAATACAGTTATTGTAATTATAGAGGAAAGACTGAAACAGGATGACACTGCTGCTGTGATGGATTGGCCTTTGACAAGAAGTTCTGGTTGTTTAGTAGCACATTTGATTATAGCTTGAGAAACAGACGAAAGGGAAAACCCGGTGAGGCGCGTGTCTGATTGGCGGTTCATCCCGATCTTCAGTGCCACTCTGCCGCTCGTGTGCATGTCTGACTCTGCAGTTTGAGCAGTGAGTGTCTGAAATGTTTTTCTCGTGTTGTGGACATTCATGGGTCTCATGAGAGATTTGTAAACCCATTGTGTGTAAACCCTTGTGAAATGTCTGTTTGTTGTTAAACACGTGAATGTGTGTTTACGTGAGTCTGGTTGCTTTAATTGAATCTGGCCCTTGGGAAGCAGGCCGTCTCAGCTGTGGGGTTGTGATCTCATCTCAGAGTGTGACTGGGTGAGTACGCTGGCAGTCACTCACAGTCAAGTCAATATCACAGATAAATATTGCAAAGGCCTGTTCTCCGGGCTCTATGAATAATGAATGCGACCATTTTGGCTCTAAACTTGCCTGTTGTCTCGCCAGGCGTGCGTGAGCACATCTCTGTGTTTCCGCCCTTCTTCCTCTCGCTCCCTCCGTGTCGCTCTCCATCTGTGGAGGAGTACTCTCATAAACTTCTCATTATAAACTGACCCGTTTGAGAGGGATCAGAGAGATTCATAACTCTTCTGTAAGTGAATGTGCGTGTGATTTATTGCTCGATCTCAGCAGAAAGTGACCTGGGATGGGTTCAGGAGTGTGGATCCTCAGCAGGGCTACAGACGAGATGAGCGAATGATCAAAACCTTTTCGATATTAGTATATTTAGGGTTCCAGCACAAGTGCACGATGCCCATCTGTCTGCAGGATAAAGGCAGGCCAGCAGGAAGTCTGAGTCATGTAATGGTCTTTTCACACATGAGATTGTTCTTGATTCACACTGATATTGTTTCATATTTCACACTGTTCATTGTTTACTTTT
This sequence comes from Mylopharyngodon piceus, assembly GCA_039654765.1. Classification (NCBI taxonomy): domain Eukaryota; kingdom Metazoa; phylum Chordata; class Actinopteri; order Cypriniformes; family Xenocyprididae; genus Mylopharyngodon; species Mylopharyngodon piceus. The sequence continues at coordinate 28,448,341 of CM077456.1, forward strand.
ACTGGTTTATGGATTAATTACTCCAGGGTTCACGACTTCACAATTACATTTGTGAACCACTGGGTTAATACTCTTATTTGCATACTGTATTTGTATGTTGAATAACATTGGTTGCACTGTAAAAAAATATTTTCATGATTTGTTATCATGACATTTTTTCTTTTGTCAAATCAACTTAGATAATTAATGTAGTTCAGATAACATAATATTTTGAGTTTCTGTTGATTAAACCAATCACCTTCATTGTATTAACTCAAATTTTTAATTTCAATGAACTTACTTTAAGTTAAACCAACATTTTTTTTTACAGTGTGCTTGAGCACAGCTCACAACAGGCAAATAATACCAAATAAACAAATTGAACTTGTCCGTTTTATTCATTTTCTTTATTTTAGATACTAAAATTAAATAGATGAAAGTTTCTGTGACTGTAGAAAAACATGAATATTTAATGTTGTTTTGAAGAGTTTGAGATTAAGCTTATGATTAGTTGGCTGTTACTAAGCAGCTCGCTGTGTCATTGTAACACAGAAGTTACACTATTACGCCATTAGATGGTGGCAAAGACTGTCTTTATGAGTGTGTCAGTCAGTAGCGAAGACTTTTACATTGAAAAGACTGAATTGTTGTGAACACAGAACAAGACGCAACTGACAAATGCTTTGACTAGCGCTGTCAGTCACGGAAAACCCCTTAACTGTTAAAAGGACAAGATAATACATCGGACATTTAAACAGATTTTTTATTATGAACATAGGACTGACCTGAAGGAAAATGCTAAATCTGAATGCAGGTAATAAACTCGCTCACTCGATCTGTTTCTCACAATACTCTTCTACATAATTCAGTAAGCTTCAATGAACAATATCAATTGAGAACAAACAGTTTACGTTGCTAAGAGTGGTTGCTAAGGGTGTTGTGTAGTGATACACAGAACCGTTGGGTGAAGCAGTCATAGCCGTGTTTTATCGTGAATAAAACACAGCTATTGACCAATCAGAATCAAGGACAGGAACTAACCATTTTATAGTTTAATAACTATAATATATTACATTACTTTATGGACCTGCAAGGTCTTTTTGTTTTATTTGCACACATCAAAAATACATTTTACACATTGAATTTTAGTACATTCTTTTATAAAAGATGTTCCATTTCCCTCCTGATTTTTTTTTTTTTTTTTTTCTGAAATTTTGGCTTTAAGTTTGCAGTAAGCTATAATTTGATTCATATAGGAGCTGATTGGTTTGGCTCATGGAAATCTTTATTTTAGAATTTTTTTTATCAAAATGAATAGGGAAAATACTTCCAGAAACCAGTATTGCTTAAAAAGTGTGGTCACTGTTGCACTCTATTGTCTTTTTTTTCTTAAAGTGACAGTACACTTATTACGGAAACAGTCCTCCTTTCATAACCTGAGGTAATGTCCCTTGCACATAGACAAAATGGTGTCCACAATGGCTCTTTGTGGGAATTGAACCAATATACCGACTTTCTACTTGTCAGTGAGCTTTAACCAGTTTGCCACACCACCCCCACGTTATTTGAATTCAATAGCCAAGCGTAATGAAGAACACATCAGAATCAACTTAACATACTTCAAACATCTCTGCATTATACTAAGTAAGACTTGTGGACAACTGTGTCCATAGCATCCACAGCTATGGTCATTTTTCTTTCTTTTTTGGCTTGGACCCTATAGATTGCAGCTTTTGGCTACATTTCCTATTATCATTTCTGCCTAAAGGTTACAACTGCCCCATTCAGTTTTTTTTTTATTTTTTTTTTAAATTTACTGCTGATGAAAAACTTTATGCCACCTGTTGTCAATTAGCATTCAGAAAGATTGTTTCGCTCTCTCTCTGAAATGCAGTGGCATCAGTCGTAATAGCATCATCAGTCTTTTCTAATGAGTTTATTTCTTTTGCTGGAATGAGCAAACACTTTCTGATCTGAGTGATGACTATATGAAATCATTTGAAACTGTATTTGATAAACATTTCATTTAATTCATTTCTGTGCTTGCGTGCCGCTTGACTCGTGCACAGAAATGATTCTCATGACAAGCTATTAAGACATCACAATAGTCTGGGGAGACTTGGGCTCTCTTACGCTGAAGCGGTTGCTGAGGTACTGTTGTTGTGGCAACCGGCTCTCTGTGCCCTTGAACAGAGGATAACTCTGGCCTAACAGGGCAGGGTTAGTGTGCTTTGATTGACAGTGTGCTAGAAAGGTGTTGTGCGTGGGTTAGAAATAAGCCTCCCCACTGGGTGGCTTAAAGGGTCTTGCATGGGCTACAGAGCCAAAACTGCCTCTACATGGAAAATAGATTGTTGCTGCGGGAGGAACAACCAAGAGATGAGTTAGTGACACAGACATCTGCTTGACAGAATCATCTGTTCACTCAGAAAAGAGAGAGGTCAAGACAGGAAAGGGAACATGGGAGTGACAGATGTGACAGTAGACTCTGGATGTTGTGTCTTAGGGCACTGGGGTGATTTATCGGAGTAACAAACTGTTTTTAGTTAAAACCACGGGTTAAATAAGGATTTTGGAGGTAACATCTGCTGGTTATTCTGGTGTTCTACCTGTAAGATATGACATGGCCACCCTTCCATCCCCAAAAAGCATAATTATAGTGTTGGGGAAAGTTACTTTTAAAAGTAATCCATTACAATATTGTGTTACTCCCTAAAAAATTCATTGCGTTACACTGTCGGCTGGAGTGACTGCGGTTATGCCCACTGAGTGGCAGCATTGGTTTTCAGCGTGAATGCTGCAAAAACACTATATCAAACACATTCAAAGAGAGAAAGAGCTTTGTGATTGACTGTACAAATAGATTTGACAAGAAATCTGAGGTATATTTTTACAGACTGCAGAAACCTAAAGAAAAGAGAAGCAAATGGATTGCTGCAATTCACAGAAACAACTGGACTCCAGGCAGCAAAATGTGGATTTGCAGATATCATTTTGTCAATATGTTGAATCTTGGGGTAAAATCATACCCTATACATTGTATTATTATTATATATTGTATTGACAACTCATCAATTAAATATTTGCCATCTTTTATTCTGCATAATTGGGTGTTTTTAAATAAACACTGACAAAAACTATTCAAGTTTTAGGACTGGATGATGTAACATTGATATAAGTGATCAACCGGATTTAGACCTGCCTATATTGTATTCATATAAAGCGTTCACAGGCAAATTTGTATCGAGTGAGTCCAACCTTTAGTTTAATCGTTTGTTTTACTCATGTTTTACTCGCATTTAACTCGTGTTTTTCGCAGTTTCCCCTATTAAATCCAGTCATGCAGCAAGCTCTTTTGCCACTCAGTCTGGTTGAGGGGGCGTGTTATATATATATATATATATATATATATATATATATAATACACTATATTGCCAAAAGTTTTGGGACGCCTGCCTTTACGTGCACATGAACTTTAATGACATCCCATTCTTAATCCGTAGGGTTTAATATGGAGCTGGCCCCCCCTTTGCAGCTTTACCAGCTTCAACTTCTGGGAAGGCTTTCCACAAGGTTTAGGAGTGTGTTTATGGGAATTTTTTGACCATTCTTCTAGAAGCGCATTTGTGAGGTCAGGCACTGATGTTGGCGAGAAGGCCTGGCTCGCAGCCTCCGCTCTAATTCATCCCAAAGGTGTTCTATCAGGTTGAGGTCAGGACTCTGTGCAGGCCAGTCAAGTTCCTCCACACCAAACTCGCTCATTCATGTCTTTATGGACCTTGCTTTGTGCACTGGTGCGCAGTCATGTTGGAACAGCAAGGGACCATCCCTAAACTGTTCCCACAAAGTTGGGAGCATGAAATTGTCCAAAATGTCTTGGTATGCTGAAGCATTAAGAGTTCCTTTCACTGGAACTAAGGGGCCAAGCCCAACCCCTGAAAAACAACCCCACACCATAATCCCCCTCCACCAAACTTTACACTTGGCACAATGCAGTCAGGCAAGTACCGTTCTCCTGGCAACCGCCAAACCCAGACTCGTCCATCGGATTGCCAGACAGAGAAGCGTGATTCGTCACTCCAGAGAACACGTCTCCACTGCTCTAGAGTCCAGTGGCGGCGTGCTTTACACCACTGCATCCGACGCTTTGCATTGCACTTGGTGATGTAAGGCTTGGATGCAGCTGCTCGGCCATGGAAACCCATTCCATGAAGCTCTCTACGCACTGTTCTTGAGCTAATCTGAAGGCCACACAAAGTTTGGAGGTCTGTAGCTACTGACTCTGCAGAAAGTTGGCGACTTCTGCGCACTGTGCGCCTCAGCATGCGCTGACCCCGCTCTGTGATTTTTACGTGGCCTACCACTTCGTGGCTGAGTTGCTGTTGTTCCCAATTGCTTCCACTTTGTTATGATACCACTAACAGTTGACCGTGGAATATTTAGTAGTGAGGAAATTTCACGAATGGACTTATTGCACAGGTGGCAACCTATCACGGTACCACGCTTGAATTCACTGAGTTCCTTAAAGCGACCCATTTTTTCACAAATGTTTGTAGAAGCAGTCTGCATGCCTAGGTGCTTGATTTTATACACCTGTGGCCATGGAAGTGATTGGAACACCTGAATTCAATGATTTGGAGGGGTGTCCCAATACTTTTGGCAATATAGTGATATATATATATATATATATATATATGTATATATGTGTGTGTGTGTGTGTGTGTGTGTGTATATATATATATATATATATATACACACACACACACACACTTAAAATGGAGGAGGAACCTGAGCCAGACTTGCCTTGGCCCTGGCAATCATTCATAACACCTTAGCTGCTCACTTTTTTCCAGAAAATATACAAATCTGTATGTTTAGTCTTTTCTTTCTCTCTTATTAATGGTCGTTTCCTGTGTGGTTTTCTTTTACTGCCCCTGCTAGGGAGGCCTGTGAGCTTATGTACTTGTACATTGCTGCACGTGTAAACGCGGTTATGTCAGAGCACCTGTACCAAAGCACGTGTGTCTTGTATGTGATTTTTGCATTCAAGGCCATTTATATGATGTTGTCACAAGCATCTGCAGTTGCATAACTGCCAACTGCCAAGCAACAGTTACATCTCTTACAGCGGAGTGAATGTGAGAAAAGAAAATTGGAAAAGAGATGAAGAGAGTGAGTGGACATCTGGTGCACATGCAATGAAACGTTTATTAAGACCATTTTATTACTGGCTTCACATAAAAACTGTCAAGTTTATCATGGACTAGTTTGTGTTGAATTGAAAACTTTATTTAAATGTATGCCAATTTGCATAATTTATTGTGTCTAAATGAATTTATCTAGTTTTTATTGTGCAGATGTTTTGATTTTTACTGGAAAACAAGAAAAAAATATTGATTTAAGTGAAAAAAAAAAAATATACCGAGTGTGTTTGTTTCCGTTTTCCTCTGGTACTTGGTCAAATGTAACACTGAGGTGCATTTTTGGGTGTGAAAAGTCTGGAGTATCCATCACACACCCATCCAGAGTGAATCAATCAAATGAACTGCATCCTAGTAAACCAGATTCCCCCTCCACATGTGCATAAACAAGCTGTGTCACATAGGAATATATAGCCACCCACTTTCTCATTCTGCAAAACATTTAAATGCTGTAGCTTGTGATCTTTTAGAAACTGTTTTCATTTCAGGCCAAGAGGGAATAGGAGATAAATAGCACAGCAGCAGGAGCGGGAGTTCAGGGACAGAGAAGAGCCAAGAGGCGAAATGAACAGATAAAGGATGAAGTTTGCCGCTCAGGATCGGGCTGCATGTCTGCAGGCAGCGTCACGATGGAAGTGAGAGTGACAGTTTGGTCAGAAACAGTTTAGCTATCCTTAAACATGGCCGCCCACGGGGAGAAAATCTTGCGTTTCAGGTCGAAGGAGCACATCACTGAGATGTTTGGAATAAATGGGCTTATCAGGGCTTTTTAGAAAGCAGTTTTGTATCTTCAAGTCAGGGAGAGCACAGATGCTTGAAGAAACATGCAATGCCAGCCTGCTGCTCATGCCTACAGTAAGAACCTGGAAAAAATGTTGAGTAGATGTTTACTGTAAGCCAGTTCTCATTAAACAGATGATTCATCCAGACACAAGATGAGTTCAGATTCAACACTCCTGCATACGATTAACATTTTTTTTGCTTCTTTTGAATCGTATTGTCCTTGAAGATGCTTGGGACCCGAGGAATGGATGCCAACAGGGTCTGAGCCGGTTCTAAACCAAACCATTCATACATTATATTCATTAATAGTGCACACTATTTCAGACTATGTCATTCATTTGTGCCGCAAAAATGAACATGTGTGCTGGTTTGGTGTTTGAGATATAGTGAATATTATTTTTTTGGTTGTGACATGTTACTCTCATTTCATTTAAATTGCTCCAAATAGGCACCATTCATTTGTGTTCGGTTTGTGCTGTTAAAGTGCCCCTATTATGCTATTTTAAAGGTTCCTAATTTTGTTTTCGAGGTCTCGTATAACAGGTTTACATGCATCAAAGGTCAAAAAACGCTTTCATTTTCACATAATGTGCATTGCACATCACCACATTTTTCTCAAATGTCTCGTCCGATGATTCAGTCTCTCTAAATCCCTCCTTTCCGTGAGCCTACTCTGCTCTGATTGGCCAGATGGCCCAGTCTGTTGTGATTGGTCTACCACTTAAACCGCGCGCGGAAATGAAACGGCCATTACCATAACTGATTCAGCTCCGGAGGCTTTCTAAAGCTTAGCGATTGTACACAGTTTAAAGACAGTAACAATAGCGTCAATTTTACCATATCAATACGAGCGCGAGTCCAATGATGAAACATTGCAAGAACTAGTTATTCAACCCAAACCTGCATTGCAAGGACGACTTGAGCAGGACGTTTCTCAATGATACACTACTCAGTTTGAAATACAATATGAGATGTTGCAACTAATTCCTCACCATTAGGATTAACAAGTGTATGTCCATCAACAAACCGATGTGTATATTTCTAATTTATTGCGGTGCACATGTGGGAACTGTGTCATTAACTGTATTAATAACAGCACATATTAGCCGAGCACTAACGTGAATGCCTGATGTAACATTAAATTTGTAAAACAAATCTTGCTCCATCCTTGATCATTATTCAAAGTAGTAAGAATAACATATAATCTGCATTAATGGACACAATTTTAAGTAATAGTGGGCACACAGCTGATCAGCAGAAGTATTTCAGTAAGACAGTAATAACGCGAGTTAGCCGGTTAGCCGGAGACATAGGCTACACAATATAAAACGCATTTTGAACACTCGGTAGAAAATATATACATGAATAATTAATCATAATTACAGGTTGTGATTCTGAGGAGCAAGTTGGTTTAAATAAAGTGGGTTCTGTCCCGTCTTTAATGGTGTTTTGTAAATCCAATTTAGACCTCACAGAGATCTGAGAAGTAATCGTCAAAAGGTTATACTGCTGTTGCATCGCTGTGGTAATTTTAACCACTGACTCTTCACATCCTCATCCTAAAGAAAATTTGCTTTTGCAGAGCAGAAAACAGTGTCTTCTCGACATGTATACACAACACGAACCAACTACAGCATTTGAGGGCGGATCAAAGTAGATGTTGTTCGCGGGCAGCCAGTGAAGACATAGATGGGCATTATGCAAATGTGTTACTGCGTTACATATGCAGGTCACGGAAGTCACAGCGCAGTGCTGCAGGAGTCAGATTTCACTTATCATGTGACAAGAGTGAGGAGAGATGACTGACAGGATGATGGCGGATGATTTGATGTGCAACAGATCCTCAGCATCACTGACAAATATTTTGCCTTGTAAAATATGCGGTCAGTACCGCTGCTCTTTATACACACTAGCTTTATAAAATGTGTAAAGGAATTTCTTTTATACAACAAAAGTTTGTTGCAAGGAGATGGTGGTTCTGACACCTCTACCGAACTGTAATGGGCAACATAGCTCTTATGATGAGAAAAACCAGGTATGAGCATTCTGTCCTAAATAGGGTTATTTAGATGTCTTTGGTCCATGTTGTGTTCATATTTCAGTCGAACCGCACCAGAGTTAATTTGGAAGCGAAGCGAGACCCACCTTTTCAGGGTTCAGATGGCAGCATTCACACTTATTCAAATGAACCGCACTAACAGAGCAATCACATCAGTTTGTTTTAATCGAACACCTTAATCACACCTGCCAAGTGTGAACACACCCTAATATTACTGAAGTTACTATAGTATGTGTGTTTTTTTTTTTTTTTTTCTTTTTACTTTCTCTTTCTGTTCGGTTTATAGATATAGTTGGTACGTTTCTAGTAGTATACTTTTGTATGCACACGTTAACTGCATGAATTTCACCAGTTAAAAAATATTGACACCTGTTCTACAGTATGGTGGGAAGACGGTCTCATTCAATTTTCTCAAATTTTAATTTATACGTTATATTGTTGACTGCATTCGTTAAACTGAAACCATTCAACCATTCAAACCTGTTATCCAAGTTATAATAAGAAAAAATGTAAAACAAACGTTTTGTTTAATATTTAGCAAACATGAGTTTATCAATCAACTACAAACTTACATTTGGTCCCAAACTAGTTGGTTTCTGCTTAGTTGGAACCAAATTATGTTATAACAGCTTAATTTAAGATTAATGTACCTGTTGCCCACATTCTTTCAAAGTTTTAATGTAAATTTGATTTGTAATTGAATTTTATACATTTTGTTGATTTAAATATTTAATCAAATTAATATTTAGTTATAAATTTAATGTTTATTGCTAGAAAATGGCAAAAACAAATAATGGTTTTGCACTGTTTTAGACCCCAAATATTATTAGCAGTTTATTAATTTTGTCTTTGCGTAAAAAAACATTTTATTGTTTTTATTTAAATAAATTTGGTAAAAAAACAAACTTAAAAACAAAACTTTAAAACATTTATTTAAAGCACACATTTTTTATAATGATTTTTTACTATTTTTTGGGGGGGGAGAAAAGTCACTGACTTTTGTTTTGCTTTTTGTTTGGTTTGGTTTTTTGTTTTGTTGTGTGTTTTGTTGTGTGTTTTGTTTTTGTTTTGTTTGGTTCTGTTTGGTTTTGTTGTTTTGTTTGGTTTGGTTTGGTTTTGTTTTTTTGTTTTGTTTTTGTGTGTTTTGTTGTGTTTTTTGTTGTTTTGTTTTTGTGTGTTTTGTTGTGTGTTTTTTGTTGTTTTGTTTTTGTTTTGTTTTGTTTTGTTTTGGTTTGGTTTGTTTTGGTTGGTTTTGTTTGTTTTTTTTTGATTTTGTTTTGTTTTGATTTGTTTTGTTTGGTTTGTTTTGCTTTGGTGTAAAAATCCAGTGGAGAGAGGACAGGTAATGATGAGGGGAAGGAGACCAGGAAATGACATGAGCTGATTTCAAACTTGTGTTGCTTTTCATGAGCACCACAGCTCCATGTCAGAATGTACCTGCTCACCAGTAGGCCACGGCTCAAACTGCTGTAGAGCTTTTGTACAAATGTGCATAATGAAGTCTGCTTGTATGCATTTTGATTGCATGTGTTGTGTACCTTACCGGCAGCGTGTTAATTTAATCTGCTCGTGCACTGTGGGAAATAGCCTGTTGTTAAGGGAGGTCTCTGTGGTGACGGCTCTGTTGCTATAGTGGCAGTGGTTTAATGGTGTGGAGTACATTAGCACTGACTGATCTGTAAATATGTCTGCTTTCTGCTGCCTCAGCACCCCCTGACATCCACATGGATCAAACTGCTGCAATGCTTCACTATGCACTCAATCACTCTCTCTCTCCTTCTCTCTCTGTCACTCGCTCCACTTCCGCAATTCACAATCCCATTTTTTTTCTTTCTCTTTGTGTGAAAAGATCCTTAGATCACTGTGTTACGAAATATAAGGCGAACACACAGATGTTGTCGTTCTCAGGGATGCATTACTGCGCCATTCACCTGGCTGAGAGCGTATTTAGCAGTGGCCTTGTGGATTTTTTTTCTCTGTCATAATTCTTTTCAAATGATGAATGAGACAGGGTTGAATGCCCTCGGAGTGCATTTGATTCAACTGTGACATTTCAGGAGCATGAATGTGCAGAAATATGGAGAACCGTGTGGCTTTTCTCTCCATCACTCTTAGTGGATTTGCTAATGAGAAAGAGCTTCTAGCTTGTGCGTGTGAAATTTGGCCTTGCTCTGGGTACAAAGCATGAGAGAAAAACAAGTTGCTGTTATGTAACTGCTTTTCTTTGGAGTTTATGAACCTGGTAAATACTGTTTTTATTATGCTGGATAAAGTAGACATTAGTTTCATTTAGATAATAGCCTTCACAGTGTGCAATTCACTCGGTTGGATAATGTGCAGCAGCAGGGGGAGCAGCCCTGGTATTCTGCAGATCTTGATTGTGGGTATTAATAAAAATAGCAGTTATTACCCCCCAGATAAGGCTCTTTATGGTTCCTAATTACATTATACTGTATTATATCTCATTATTCTGTTAGTTTTGATCACATATTGTGTTCATATGACAATCATTTTAGAATATTAGTCTGTGACCATATCTCTTTGGCTATGTTTAAAATCTGAAAAAGGGTGGATTTGGTTGCAAGGGTTGAGCCAAGCTCATGATTGGGTACTCCAGGTCTTCCCAGGCCCCCTTTGTGGAGCCGAGCCTGATGTACAGTTCGGTGGAAAATGGCATCTGATTAAAGGGCAAGTTCACCCAAAAATTAAAATTGTCATTAATTACTTACCCTCGTGTCGTTCCAAACCCGTAAGACCTTCATTCATCTTCGGAACACAAATTAAGATATTTTTGATGAAATCCAAGAGGTTTTTTTTTTATCATCCATAGAAAGCAATGTAATTACCGTCATTTAAGGTCCAGAAAAGTAGTAAAGACATCATTAAAATAGTCAACGTGACTACAGTGGTTCAACCTTAATGTTATGAAGCGACAAGAATACTTTTTGTGCGCAAAAACAAAACAAAAATAACGACTTTATTCAACAAATTTGTCTCTCCCCTGTCTTTCTCCTACACTGTTTACGTTGCAGCGCTTCCAGGTTCTACGTCAGAGCGGCGACTCATTATTGGCCGGCTTGTATGCATCATGCTTCTCATGTGAACAGCGATGGCCAATACGGAGTCGGAGTTCAGACGTCAACACGGAAGCAATGAACGTACAAGTCTGACGGTAGAGAAGAAAGTGTTGAATAAAGTCGTTATTTTTGTTTTGTTTTTGCGCACAAAAAGTATTCTAATCGCTCCATAACATTAAGGTTGAACCACTGCAGTCACGTCGACCTTTTTAACGTTATCTTTTGTACCTTTTTTTTTGGACCTTGAATGTGGTGGTTAAATTGCTGTCTATGGAGGGGTCAGAGAGCTCTCGGATTTCATCAAAAATATCTTAATTTGTGTTCCGAAGATGAACGAAGGTCTTACGGGTGTGGAACGGCAGGAGGGTGAGTAATTAATGACAGATTTTTCATTTTTGGGTGAACTAACCCTTTAATATTTTCTGATATTGCAACAGAAACTGCAACAGTCAGACCAACTCTTTCTCTGCTATGGTGGGCCAAAAAATGGTACTGGGTAGTGGAAGTCATCGTCCAGGTATACAAGGCCAACAACCTTACATTGCCAGCCGGCATAACGTGCCATTCGACGAGAAGCATCTCAACATCTTGAGCAGCATTAAAAAGTGTCCCTCTAATGGACATTTGTGCAGCGGCTAATTGGTCATCCATTGATACCTTCTCCAGATACAGAGTTAATGTGGTGGCATCTGGTACTATGAAAATGGCAGTCCTGTTGGTACCCTGAACTCCTGCTTAAGGTTAGGAGAAGCCTCCTTGTGACCTTCTGGTTATGAGCCATGTGCCCAAAGCCGAACACCATATTCGGAAAGGCATGGATAATGGCTTCAATATGAATAACGAATTCTACCGAATAATAGGGAAAATATTTGGCAGACCCATTCACTCCTCGTGTTTGCCGGATAACAGGTGAGCCAGGGAATAGCCTAGCATGATATTATACATAAACATCTAAAATAAATGTGTGAACACATTTGATCTTACAGGCGTTGTTTGATCTATTTCTTAGTTTGAAATGTTGGACAATTGATTTTCTGTTCATTTCTCTGGCTTTACTATCTGGGCTGCTGGAATGTGTCAGTTTCATCCTGACTGTATCTCTGAAATGTTTGGCCAAGTGACTTCAGCCAGACTCTGGGTGTTTATTTTATTATAGAGGAATTCTCAAGTGTTTAGGCCTTCGTAGAGCTCATCTCAATGGCATTTAAGCTGGAGCAATTCCCCTTGAGTGTGTGCGTCTAATGTTTGTTGTGTGTGAGTGGGGTGAATGGGAGCAGAGAGTGGGAGTGCGTTGAAAAGGTTAAGATTTGATGTGATAAGAACCCCCCTCCCAGTCCCCAGTCCGCTCGCTGCACTGAGCTGTTATGGTAATTAACAGATAACCTTTAATGAGGTGTCGACCTCGTTAGGCCCTTAACGAGGAAAATGTCACCCTGCTGTGGCATTCTAACAAGGAGGGGGACATTGGAGGGACATGTGGACACAAGATGATGTCACTCGGGGTGACAGCGGTGTTGACCGAACTGTTATTGTCTAAATGTCATCTGACCACTGTGTCCAGCAGCCTCTTCAATGATGGAAATAGGGGCCTTAAATCAGAACTGTGGCTCATAAATGCATAAGTGGCTTATGATTTCCAATCAGGGATGCGTTTGCAAGTAATTTGTAGCTCAGCATGTGTTTTTTTAAGCTTTCTAAGCTCTTATATATACTGCAACAGTGCCCGTCCCCCTTTTCAATGGTGCTGGTTTCGGAAGCGTTTATTTTTCCTCATAGGGATTTAAAAAAATTATTATAAGCCATGTACCAAGCCAATCAGCTACGAGGTGAATCACAACACAAGCACAAAATATTTTTAAAATCGGACAAAAAGACAAAGGAACAAAACTGCACTTTAAAGGGGTCATGAACTGTTGTTTCTTTGTTTTATAATGTTTCCTGGGCTGCACTTATAATGTTAGTATGCTTTTTACATCAAAAATGGTCATAATTTAGAAATAAAAGGCATTTTTCCTACCCTGATTTTAGCCCTCTTATTTGAACGCTCTGTTTTAAAGTATTAGTTCACTTTCAAATGAAAATGACCCCAAGCTTTACTCACCCTCAAGCCATCCTAGGTGAATGACTTTCTTCTTTCTAATGAACACAATCGGAGAAATATTAATAAATATCCTGACGCGTCCGAGCTTTATGGCAGTGAACGGGATCAACGAGTATGAGCTGAAGAAAGTGCTTCCATCCACATCCATCCATCATAAACATACTCCACACGGCTCCGGGGGGTTAATAAAGGCCTTCTGAAGCGAAGCAATGCGTTTGTGTAAAAAAAAAAATCCATATTTAACAAGCTATGAAGTAAAATATCTAGCTTCCGCCAGACCGTCTTCTGTATTCAACTTATGAAGAAAGTGTAAAACTCTCTGTTCAAAAAGCTTCCTACGCCTTCCCTATTCAACTAAAAAAAAAAAAAAAAAAATTCAACATTTCCATTGTTATTATCCAGGAAAAAATATAGGGTTCAATGAACCTACATTGACCAATAGAGCAGCATGTTGTCAGACTGTATGGGGTAAATTGTCACAGCCAATAAATAGACTATTTTACAGTAGATGTTTCAGGAACACTCTAAAAAATGCTGGGTTAAAAACAATCCAAGCTGGGTTAAATATGGACAAACCCAGCAGGTTGGGTTAAAGAGCACCTATTATGCCCTCTTTCACAAGATGTAATATAAATCTCTGGTCTGGTCAAGTGTCTGTGAAGTTTCAGCTAAAAATATGGGGGTGAGCAAAAACATGCCGTTTACTATATTACTATATGGCTGGCTTAAAATAAACCCAAAATTGTTTGAAAAAAAAAATGGCTGGGTGAAAAGAACCCAATCCCTGGGTTTGTCCATATTTAACCCAGCATTTTTTAGAGTGAAGATATTAATTATGAATCACAGTTCAAAAATTCAAGAAACAACAAAAACATAACATGTAACAGAAAAAATAAATATTAATAAAAATAAATATTGTAAATAATAAATCATACATTTTATAAAGTATCATTTTAAAGCTTGATAGCTTGATCTGACCTGACCCTTTTTTTAAATGTTTTTGAAAGAAGTCTTTTATGAACGCCAAGGCTGCGTCAGAATGCAGTAAAACATTAATATTGTAGAATATTATTATAATTTAATAATATTGAGTATATTTTTTCTATTTTAATATATTTTGAAATGTAGTGTAAAATTGTGTAATGTAATTTATTGCTTTGATGAAAAGCTTGCAAATGCAAAGCTCATTCTAATATGCTGATTTGCTGCTCAAGAGAAATTTATTATCATCAATGTTGAAAACAGTTGTGCTGCTTAATATTTTTTTTTTTTTCAAGATTCTTTGATAAATAGGAAGTTTAAAAGAACAGCATTTATTTGAAATAGAAATCTTTTGTAACATTATCAATGTATTAACTGTCACTTCAATTTCATGTATCCTTGCTGAATAATACATTAAATAAAAAATAATAATCATGCAATGCATGTAACACTGTACCCCCAATACTGATTACCTGTAATCTCTCACTTTTTGTATTTTTCTTTCTTGTCTTTTGTCTGTTTGTGTCCATATACTGGACAGAACTGACAGTCTTTATTTGCTCTAGTCTAGCTGCAGTCCCAGTGTTGCTGTTGCTTTAATATATGGGACAATTGAAAGCCTCTGGGCCTCATTTAGCCTCAGACCTTCACTTCAGATGGTGGAGATGAAGCAGCGGCTGCTTGACTGTTGATTTAAAAATAACCCTTATTCAGAAAGATTAGCATTAGCCTACATCATCATGCTTTATTCTGTACTGTCAGCCTATAAATTATAGGTAAATGTGCCTAAAGTGGTCACACTAGAATTTGCATTTTATTTTATTTTATTTAATTTCATCTCTTTGGGTCAAAATAAAAAATATAGCAATCCCGCACACTACCAATCATGCTAAATATAGAAATTTATTATTAATACAATCAACGTTTCGGTCCACTGACCTTCATCAGGCATATGTATAATATTACAGACAAGACATTTTAAAAACAGTCCCAACCAATGAATGTAGTCGACACTACATGTGAACCAATCACCAACAAGGACAATAAAAAGCACTTTTCAATATTACAAATAAGCGATGTTTCATTATTTACAAAAAAAATTAATCATGTTTGTAAAATCACAATGTCAAACAATTCATATCTTAACAAAATTATCCCTTCACGATCAAACAGACACTTAGAAATACAATAAAAACAAACTACAACATTACATTAAATAGTGCTTCATCATTTAACCCCAAGGGTGATGAGGTTTGCAAAGTCACAATCCAAAACAATTTCTTTGGGTTAAAAAAGAGTCTGAGTTTGTGATATATAACTGCATGAGAGGATAATATATGAGTCGTATGTTTCTCGCCGACATGCTGCAGTATGTTTTTTAATGCTTTATTTTACATCACAACCGACATGACAAAGTCAGATATGTAAATGATTACAAATACCCGCAAATAACCTGATTTATTTATGTCATGTAAGCACAGTTTATTTGTGTTGTCGGGTTATTGGTTTGCATGTAAACCCGGACAACAGGCTATTTAAATAAGCTGATTTTTGTGATTTATCGGCGTACTGGTGTGCATGTAAACGTGCTCGTTGTTTAGCTTAAAATAATTTCAGATGCTTAAGATCTAGTGTGACCACTATGGAATAAATATCAATGTGTGTATATGTGCTTGAGTGAGTTTATTAGCCTGCAGCTTTTGAGCACAAACACAAGGCCTTGCTGAATCTCTTCTGAAGTCTCTGGAGGTTTCACAGCGAGAGGCAGTCTAGCTCAACACCGGCTTTAGCCGCTGTCCTTGCCCCTGGAGCTCAGCAACATAAAGAGCTGGATGAGGCTCAGTGTCTGCTCTCAAAGATGCCCTACAGAGGAGTCCATGCCAGACAGACAATAAACTACAGCCTCCAGCTCTCCCTCTCTGTCTTTTGCGTCTGTCTGGAGCACGTCGACATTGCCACAGGGGTGCCTGCGTGGGTTCTTGATGTTGAGGTGATTGAGCCTCTCTCTCCCGCTGTGCACTCGGCCCACTCGGCAGCTCAGCAGACAGGTGCCAATTTGGATTGAGGGAGGGCACTCAGGTGAGCAGAGAAGTATGGAACCGCTGTAGGGCAGGACAGAGAAATAGCAAGTAGAGCCAAACAAAGGGAGATACAGGATTAAAAATGTTACATTTGTAAGAGAGAGCTGGAGACATGGCTAGGTGGTACTATGGCCCATTGACAGTTTTTTTTTTATTTATTTATTTTTTTTTGGTTGGTCTTTTTTTGTTCTCAAAACTGCAGCTGCACTGTAATACAATCATCACTCTTCTTTGAAGTTCTTAATGGTTATTCACAGGAGTGAAAATCACAGAGCAGTATATATATACACTATATTGCCAAAAGTATTTGGACACCCCTCCAAATCATTGAATTCAGGTGTTCCAATCACTTCCATGGCCACAGGTGTATAAAATCAAGCACCTAGGCATGCAGACTGCTTTTACAAACATTTGTGAAAGAATGGGTCACTCTCAGGAGCTCAGTGAATTCAAGTGTGGTACCGTGATAGGTTGCCACCTGTGAAATAAGTCCATTCGTGAAATTTCCTCACTACTAAATATTCCACGGTCAACTGTTAGTGGTATCATAACAAAGTGGAAGCAATTGGGAACAACAGCAACTCAGCCACGAAGTGGTAGGCCACGTAAAATCACAGAGCAGGGTCAGCGCATGCTGAGGCGCACAGTGCGCAGAAGTCGCCAACTTTCTGCAGAGTCAATAGCTACAGACCTCCAAACTTTGTGTGGCCTTCAGATTAGCTCAAGAACAGTGCGTAGAGAGCTTCATGGAATGGGTTTCCATGGCCGAGCAGCTGCATCCAAGCCTTACATCACCAAGTGCAATGAAAAGTGTCGGATGCAGTGGTGTAAAGCACGCCGCCAATGGACTCTAGAGCAGTGGAGACGTGTTCTCTGGAGTGACGAATCATGCTTCTCGTCTGGCAATCCTATGGACGAGTCTGGGTTTGCCGGTTGCCAGGAGAACGGTCTGACTGCATTGTGCCAAGTGTAAAGTTTGGTGGAGGGGGGATTATGGTGTGGGGTTGTTTTTCAGGGGTTGGGCTTGGCCCCTTAGTTCCAGTGAAAGGAACTCTTAATGCTTCAGCATACCAAGACATTTTGGACAATTTCATGCTCCCAACTTTGTGGGAACAGTTTGGGGATGGCCCCTTCCTGTTCCAACATGACTGCGCACCAGTGCACAAAGCAAGGTCCATAAAGACATGGATGAGCAAGTTTGGTGTGGAGGAACTTGACTGGCCTGCACAGAGTCCTGACCTCAACCTGATAGAACACCTTTGGGATGAATTAGAGCGGAGACTGCGAGCCAGGCCTTCTCGCCAACATCAGAGCCTGACCTCACAAATGCGCTTCTAGAAGAATGGTCAAAAATTCCCATAAACACACTCCTAAACCTTGTGGAAAGCCTTCCCAGAGTTGAGGCTGTTATAGCTGCAAAGGGTGGTCATTTTTGAGCGAGATGCTAACGGTCTAATCAGATTCAATGAACTATGCTAAGCTATGCTAAAAGTGGTACCGCCAGACCCGGAGATCAGCTGAATGGATTCGAAAAAGGTAAAACTCAACTGTTTAACTCTAGGGGAGTTGGAAAATGAGCCTATTTTCAAAAAAAGTGGAGTGTTCCTTTAACAATGCGAAAAAAAAAAAAAGATCTGTCACTACTTAGGTTTCTTCTGCATTGCATGCTTCGCCATTTTTCTACAAAAGTTTAAGTGATAAGATAACCATCCTCCTCCATATTACCGTCCTTTGTGGACTTTATTAGTATAAAAGACAGGCACAAATGTACACTTTGAAAATCCACCATAAGTATTACATTTTGCAAATCATTTTACCATTATTTGGGATGCTCTGATCCTGATCTCGCAGGAAGGATAGCATAGCCTTTGTTTCCAACCTCCATCTGTGTAATTGTATGCATCATACAGCCGATTAATGATGAAATCAAAGGTGCCTTGTAGCAGTCTCATGCTGATGTCATTGCTGACATACACAGTCCCCCTGCCGGCTCAGAAATGCTTTATGACTAATAGATACGTAAACACAACAGACGAGCTACGCACCAAACTCTCCTCTCCTTTCATCTCTCCTTCCGCTCAGGTCCTGAAGGGACGGATCAGGTTCATCTGTGTTCCTGCGGTAAAACAAGAGGGAGCCGAAATGCTAAAATCCCTCTTTTGATGTTGACGGCAAACCGAGGGGAGGAATAGATGTCTGCTTATTATACATACTGTCATATCAGCTGTACCAACCTAAGGATTTAAAATGAGCGTCTTCATTTCTACTCTTTGTAGGACGTATATAAATGTGAGGCTGTGGAAAAACAATCACTTCAAATTTTTAAACCGATGTACACAAGCGCATCTCTCACAGTTTCACTCTTATTATCTCACCGACATCGATCCGGCCTTATAAACACTGCTACCGCGAAGCATACTTTGGACAGAGGTGCTCCGTCTTCTTCACACACCAACACACTTGCTCGTACGCACTGTAATTGAGTAAATCTAAAGGGCAGAGCTCTTAGATGTATTGTTCAGGAGGTTAAGAGCTTCCTCGCCGCATGATGTTTTTTCCCACGGTGACCTTCAGCCGAGGCTGAGGCCACAGAGCGTGCGGAAACCATATTAACACTGAATAAACACGGCAACCACGTACACAAACACTTGTTAAACACACAGAGTGGTTAAAACACACAGTAAACAGCTACCTTGTTGTCTCTGTAGATCACAAAGATATTAGCTCAGTTTAATTTCCCTTCTGAAAGGGTAATTAGTGCCTCCCTGCTCTGTGAGAAGTGTGTGTTCATGCCGGGCTTGTGTAAACTCACTTTCTTTGCTTAATTCTTGTGAAATGTATAAAGAGATGTTATTTTTCTTGTCAGACTCGTGGCCTTCCCATCAAACGATTGCGATTGACAGTCGACATGGCAACATGGTGCCATGGTTACAGTTTGGTCACTGGGAATAAAGCAGGAGGAAAATGTATCTTAGAAAACCTGTTTTGAAATGGTGTTTGTTTGTGGATGCGAGACAGAAATGTTGATTTAACGCTGCTTTTGATTTTGCCGATAGGGATGTGCTGTTGTTTAAATCTCGGATCATTGTCATTTCAGCTTAGCAAAGGAATATCACCACAAAAAAAAAAAGAAAAAAAAAAAAAGGTGAATCGATGTGTCTGGTATTAGACTACACGGAAAGCACAATATCTGCTTTATTTCAATAAATATCTTTAAATAAATGATGATGAAATCAAATATAAATATTAGATTAAAAATTAAACTTGGCTGTCTATACAGTAGAAAGGTGAATTATTATTATTATTATTATTATTATTATTATTATTATTTTTTAATCTGTGCTACCTGACTAGAGAAAACGGAAAAAATGCTGTCGTCTTCCCTCAACATCCATAATGCACTGGGCATTATGGCCACTCCCACCAGTCTGCTATGGATACGCTTACCAGATTCAAATACCACCTTGCTTTAGTAGAAAATACTCTTTAGCAAACTTTTTAGTGATAAACCTACTCTTACAATAACTGTTCTGTTACTTTTTGTCTTTTGCTGACAAACAAATTTCTTGGTCCAGGTAACACAGAGAATGAGTAAACCTTGTTCATTTACATATACTACTGACATTGTAACAATACAAAGTGGGTTGAACATCAGCAAAGTTATGCTTTAAACAGAAATGAGCAACTAACAGAAATAAATGAAAAAAAAAAGAGAAATATGAAACTATTGGTTTAAAGATACTGAATATGTATGTAGAAACTTTAGCATGATTTATCACAATTCTCTGATTGGTGGAGATTTCAGAATCATGGGTAATGTAGTTATTCGTCAGGAATTATCGATTTAAGAAACGAGTTGAAATAATGTGGGCTGATGATGACTTCAACAAGAAAATATATAATCGATTAACTTTGTAGCTCACAGTAGGTTTATATTTTATGTTTTGTAAGTTATCCTTAAAAATCAGTTCCCTTATAAAGAAATTGAATGGGATTTTTTTTTTTTTTACTTCCAGAACCCAACTGTAGCACTCTATATTATGGATGCTTGTTTCCGCCACAGAATAAAACAATTTAAAATATAATTGCAACTTTTTATCTCACAATTCTGACTTTACATCAGAGTCAGAACTGTGGGATGTAAACTTGCAAATGTGAGAAAAAAAGTCAGAATTGTGAGATAAAAAGTCACAATTACCTTGTTTATTTTTTATTCAGTGGCGGAAACAAGCTTCCATACTATACAGTATTTGGCCCAGTGTTTGTTCACACTTCTGCTGTTTTTTTACTCATTTGCAAAATTGGTGGTTTTCCTAATGAGCCTAATTTTGTTCATTGCTGAGCTTATATAGTTCATGACATTTTTAATAATTGTGTTTTAATGCCAGTGTTTGGTTTGAATGGCCAACCAATAGGCATTGTGTTTGGGTCCTGTAAAATCTGGGTCATGGCACAAAACCAGATGAGAACCACAGGTGTAGATTAACACGAAACAGCAAAATTAAATAGCTCCCGTTATAATCAATGGCACTTTCTGCACAGAAAGAGCCCAATGTCTTCAGTGGTGCTGTCCGTGGTCCCGAACACCCTTCAGCCGAAGCTCTGAATCACAGACTCTGTTCTTTTCCCCGACCTCTGGTAGACCGCTGAGACACTCATGTCGAGTGTATATTACCCTAAAACTGCTGATCTATTTCTTTTAGTCTGACTAAACGTCTTTCTTTCCCTCCGCCAGACTTACGGCCTCCATCTCCAGGTCCAAAGCCTATGCAGGGAATTCTTAATCTCCCTCCGTTCAGTCCCGGGGCCTGTAGCACCAAAGCAGAATGTACAATGTCACAAAGATTTTTAGAAACAGCCTTGCTCTCTGCCTTCCTGTGCCCCAGAGGTATTCAGAGCAGAAGAGCACAGAGAGAGTGTGTTCTTTGAATACAGAGTATCTGTTCTGCTTTCAGGCAGTCTCTGCAAGCACCCTGACATTTGTCTTGTGTTTATGGCGGCCCGTGAGTGGCCAGTGCTGTCCAGTCATTTACAGCGCACTTCTCACACTCAATGACTTTCCCTACTAAATGTCATAATTGAAATTGGAGCTGATATTTATAGCTTGGGTGTGTGGAAGTGCATGAAGCAAGATGACTGTGTGAACGAGTGTGTGCCTTTTAAACAGTGGCGCGTTTAAGTGCGTTTTCAGGTATCTGTAACAGAGATTGGTTGTTAAGATTGAGAATATCTGACAAGGGCTTACAATAATGATGATAAATGCCAGTGGAAGTCGGGCCTTGATCTCTTTTCATCCTGAAACCCATACTTGAGTAAAAGTATGAATACCTTACATCGAAAATGACTCCATTACAAGTTACAATTCACCAATTCCAATACAACTTGAGGAAAAGTCTTAGGCCTGGTTTCACGAACATGGCTTAATCCAGGATTAGGCCTTAGTTTAATAAGGATATATATATATATATATATATATATATTTATAAATATGCCTTAGAAAAAAACATTACTGGTGTGCATCTTGAGACAAAACAATGGCATTGACATATTTTAAGATATGTCAGTGTAAGTTGCTTTCAGTTAAAACAGCTCAAATATGCAATTTAGGCTGGGACTAGACTTAAGCCTTCTCTGTGAAACCGGGGGTTCACAGAACCTAACTTAAGTATTTTACTTGTACTAAATGTAGACTCGAAGAAGCACCAGTCCTCAACACCTAAGAGAAATGCTGAGATTTTTGCACAGTATTTTTAACAAATCCTCAATGACAAAATTCATGACTGGAAAAATAGTGCAGGTGCATTTTGAAATGTTTTAACAAATCATCTTGTAAGAAATGCCATTTCAGTTCTAATTTCTGAGTATGAATTATCATATGCATTGAAAGACAACAATATATAAGCACTGTAAAAGGTTTTGCCACAGACTTGACTGGTTCCTCTTCTGTATGATTTCACATGAGCCTCTTCAGACCTTACTGTACATGATTTATGAGCTTCCAGAACTTCTGATTGAGGCTGTGTGACCTCCTAATTGAACTCCTTTCCACAAATTGAACATAGAAAAAACTGTTATTTTTGTTATTGATACCTTTTTTATTTCTTAGTCTTAAGTGCAAACAATAAGTGCAACCATAATCAAAGTACTCTCTTAATATTCAAAGTGCAAACAGAGACCAAAACAGAGACCAGCGCTAGATGGTTACAACTACACAGCCCAGCCTAAGATAGGTTTGATATAGGGAGACAGGCTATTGTATGTAGACTAATTTGCGCGCATCAGGAAGCTCGCGGTTTACTTTTTCTTTCGATTTTGCAATCGCA
Organism: Mylopharyngodon piceus; assembly: GCA_039654765.1. Classification (NCBI taxonomy): domain Eukaryota; kingdom Metazoa; phylum Chordata; class Actinopteri; order Cypriniformes; family Xenocyprididae; genus Mylopharyngodon; species Mylopharyngodon piceus. The sequence continues at coordinate 28,470,926 of CM077456.1, forward strand.
CATACTCTGTGTATAGGGAGCGGCAGTGCTGACTGTGCGTTCTGCAAGATAAGACATTTATCAGACTCTGTTGTGCAATGAATCCTCTGCCATGGTCTTGTCAGTCATCTCGCTTTACTCTTGTCACGTGATCAGTGAACTGTGATTACTGCTGCACTGCGTACGACTCTGCAGCTTGTGCTGGATGAGCAGACGTTTACACTAGTTTACAATTGAAGCGACCGTTATCTAACTGAATTAAATGGTTTTTGTTTCTGTAAAAAAAGCAAAACGACAGTAAAGACAGTGCCGCGATGGGCACCTTAATGTACTGTAAACATATCGGTGGCATATTCTATGCTAATTTCACCCTCACGCTCCATCATGGCGATATCACGAGACAGCTTTTCACTTGACGAGAAATCTTGTCACATTTTAATACCACGAGATCTCGTGGCACATAATATAAATACATATTATATATATAATATATATATACACATACAGTATCTCACAAAAGTGAGTACACCCCTCACATTTAGCAACCATTTTAGTATATCTTCTCAAGAGACAATACTATAGAAATGAAACTTGGATATATTTTAGAGTAGTCAACGTGCTGCTTGTATAGCAGTATAGATTTACTGTCCTCTGAAAATAACTGGCAACAAAAGTGAGTACACCCTAAGTGATAACAGTTGTATGTCGTTTAACCATGCAAAGCCACATGTCCTATTCATCATGTTCATGTTTTTGTCTGCTTGATATGACCATACAAATGTGTGTATCTTGTATTAGAGCAGTTAAAATTTGGTGCTTTGAGTACAATTCTCTCATACTGATCACTGGATGTTCAACATGGCACCTCATGGCAAAGAACGCTGAGGATTTGAGAATTAGAATTGCTGCTCTCCACAAAGATGGCCTAGGCTATAAGAAGATCGATAACACCATGAAACTGAGTTACAGCACAGTGGCCAGGGTCATAGAGAGAGGTTTTCCAAGACAGGTTCCACTCGGAACAGGCCAAAGAAGTTGAATCAAAGAAGTTGAGACCTTGTGCTGTGCGTCAGGTGCAGAAGATGGCTTCAAAAAACAGATGCATGAGTGCTGCGAGCATAGCTTTAGAGGTTGCAGAAGAGGAAGGTCAGCTTGTCAGTGCTCAGACCATACGCCGCGCACTGCAACAAGTCGGTTTGCATGGCCGTCGTTCCAGAAGGAAGCCTCTTCTGAAGCTGGCTCACAAGAAAGCCCACAAACAGTTTGCTGAAGACAACCTGTTCAAGAGCATGAATTACTGGAACTGTGTCCTGTGGTCTGATGAGACTAAGATAAACTTGTTTGGCTCAGATAGTGTCCAGCATGTGTGGCGACGCCCTGGTGAGGAGTACCAAGAAAACTGTGTCTTGGCTACAGTCAAGCATGGTGGTGGTAGCATCATGGTCTGGGGCTGCATGATTGCTGCTGGTACTGGGGAGCTCTGCTTCATTGAGGGGAACATGGATTCCAACATGTACTGTGACATTGTGAAGCAGAACATGATGCCCTCCCTTTAGAGACTGGGCCGAATGGCATGATAATGACCCCAAACACACCGCCAAGATGACAACTGCCTTGCTGAGGAAGCTGAAGGTGAAGGTGATGGAGTGGCCAAGTATGTCTCCAGACCTGAACCCTATTGAGCACCTGTGGAGCATCCTCAAGCGGAAGGTGGAGAAGCGCCATGTGTCTAACATCCAGCAGCTCCGTGATGTCATTATGGAGGAGTGGAAGAGGATCCCAGCAACAACCTGTGCAGCTCTGGTGAATTCCATGCCCAGGAGGATTAAGGCAGTGCTAAATAACAATGGTGCTCACACAAAATATTGACACTTTGGACACAGTTTTGACATGTTCACTTTTGTTGCCAGTTATTTAGATAATAATGGCTGTATGTTGAGTTATTTTTAGAGGACAGTAAATCTGTACTGCTATACAAGCTGCACATTGTCTACTCTAAAGTATATCCAATTTTCATTTCTATAGAATTGTCCCCTGAGAACATATAATAAAATGGTTGCTGAAATGTGAGGGGTGTACTCACTTTTGTGAGATACTGTATATATCTCGTGGTATTAAAATGTGACGAGATTTTTCGTCGAGTGAAAAGCTGTCTCACGATATATATATTATGTGTGGTTAAAAACATTCTTTTATACTTCATAATTTCACTGCTATTTTTCTTTTTTAAGCTTTTGCTCTTGACTTTTTTTATTGCCAACATACAAAAAAATTTACACTTTATGTATGCTTTATAAGTATACTGTAATCAAAGATTAATAATTCCTCTTACTCTTCAGAACATTCCCCCTCTGTTTCAGACCATGTCTCCCCTTGAAAACAGCTGTAATGGTATTGTGTGAGATTGAAAGCCACCCTAACATGAGCTGAAGTAGTTTTCTGGGAATAATAAAGCCCACCGAATAGAAGTATAAGCCTACAGTTATCTGGCTCCTCTGAGGCCAGTATGGGTGCCTGAGGTTGATTTATGGCAAGGCTGAGCCTTAAACCTTCCATGCTGCATTGAGTTATTGGTTTATTGAGGAAGGAAGATGAGAGAGCATAAATGAGTGACAGTGAGGAATTATGAGAAATAAGAAAAATTTAATGAGAGAAATGTACTTTGCCACCCTGATTTTTGTCATCAATGTAATACATGCTGTTGAACAGTTAAATAGCCGCTAAAGAGCTGCTCATATCTGATATCACTTAGGCAACAGTCAGCACTTAATAATCAGTTTAACAACATATGCCCTTATTTTTCTGTCCTTGATCCAGTCATTTAGATTTAAACAGCACAATGTAATGCACCCATGCAGTTGAACTCTGGAGCGGTGTTTAATGTGAAGCTACAGCAAATAAGCCTTTTAGTGTTTTCATGTTTTTCATTAAGTATACATGTATTTTTAACCCAAACATAGCAGAGTTTGTCCCTTTAGCCTGAAGTAAGTTCTGAGTGAGTTATAGTTTCCCCAGAGTAAATTCTCTTGTTCCTGACATTAGAACAAAGAGTTTGTCAGTTAGCACAGCCTCGGCTGTATTTCAGTGCTTGAGTTTACAGGGCAGGCCCGTAGTCTGGCATACACAAAGCGCGAGCCCCATTTTTCACTGTCACATCGCAGTGCAGCACATATTTTTAGAGGGGACAGATCTCAAGGTATCAAGCGAGTGCATTTCTCCTGATAATACACAGCAAAACACTGTGTGGAAATGATGGGGTGAATGCTGACAGCAAAGCACGAGCCAACTTATTGTTTACAAACTCAGAGTCTTTGTAAAAGTTTTTGGTGATTATGAAATACAGGTGCTGGTCATATAATTAGAATATCATCAAAAAGTTGATTTATTTCACTAATTCCATTCAAAAAGTGAAACTTGTATATTATATTTATTCATTACACACAGACTGATATATTTCAAATGTTTATTTCTTTTAATTTTGATGATTATAACTGACAACTAATGAAAATCCCAAATTCAGTATCTCAGAAAATTAGAATATTGTGAAAAGGTTCAATATTGAAGACACCTGGTGCCACACTCTAATCAGCTAATTAACTCAAAACACCTGGAAAAGGCCTTTAAATGGTCTCTCAGTCTAGTTCTGTAGGCTACACAATCATGGGGAAGACTGCTGACTTGACAGTTGTCCAAAAGACGACCATTGACACCTTGCACAAGGAGGGCAAGACACAAAAGGTCATTGCAAAAGAGGCTGGCTGTTCACAGAGCTCTGTGTCCAAGCACATTAATAGAGAGGCGAAGGGAAGGAAAAGATGTGGTAGAAAAAAGTGTACAAGCAATAGGGATAACCGCACCCTGGAGAGGATTGTGAAACAAAACCCATTCAAAAATGTGGGGGAGATTCACAAAGAGTGGACTGCAGCTGGAGTCAGTGCTTCAAGAACCACTACGCACAGACGTATGCAAGACATGGGTTTCAGCTGTCGCATTCCTTGTGTCAAGCCACTCTTGAACAACAGACAGCGTCAGAAGCGTCTCGCCTGGGCTAAAGACAAAAAGGACTGGACTGCTGCTGAGTGGTCCAAAGTTATGTTCTCTGATGAAAGTAAATTTTGCATTTCCTTTGGAAATCAGGGTCCCAGAGTCTGGAGGAAGAGAGGAGAGGCACACAATCCACGTTGCTTGAGGTCCAGTGTAAAGTTTCCACAGTCAGTGATGGTTTGGGGTGCCATGTCATCTGCTGGTGTTGGTCCACTGTGTTTTCTGAGGTCCAAGGTCAACGCAGCCGTATACCAGGAAGTTTTAGAGCACTTCATGCTTCCTGCTGCTGACCAACTTTATGGAGATGCAGATTTCATTTTCCAATAGGACTTGGCACCTGCACACAGTGCCAAAGCTACCAGTACCTGGTTTAAGGACCATGGTATCCCTGTTCTTAATTGGCCAGCAAACTCGCCTGACCTTAACCCCATAGAAAATCTATGGGGTATTGTGAAGAGGAAGATGCGATATGCCAGACCCAACAATGCAGAAGAGCTGAAGGCCACTATCAGAGCAACCTGGGCTCTTATAACACCTGAGCAGTGCCACAGACTGATCGACTCCATGCCACGCTGCATTGCTGCAGTAATTCAGGCAAAAGGAGCCCCAACTAAGTATTGAGTGCTGTACATGCTCATACTTTTCATGTTCTTACTTTTCAGTTGGCCAAGATTTCTAAAAATCCTTTCTTTGTATTGGTCTTAAGTAATATTCTAATTTTCTGAGATACTGAATTTGGGATTTTCCTTAGTTGTCAGTTATAATCATCAAAATTAAAAGAAATAAACATTTGAAATATATCAGTCTGTGTGTAATGAATGAATATAATATACAAGTTTCACTTTTTGAATGGAATTAGTGAAATAAATCAACTTTTTAATGATATTCTAATTATATGACCAGCACCTGTATATTTAATTGTGAGTGATGAATGTTTAAAGTTAAGAAGAACATTATTGTTGTGATTTAGTGTTTTTGATTTTTGAAATCAAATTTCATGCATTTTGCTAAGTGTTTGGGTTATGGCTTTTCAATGCATGGCACTGACTGTGGGTTAATTACTGTATCATCTGGGCTCAACAGTAAGGATGGTATGCTGACATTTTTTTCTGCAATCGATTATAGCGATATGAAAACAATTTCACCAGATGACTTGAATAGCTCTATTTGGAAAGAATTAATCATTCAAGAATGATTGGGGTAATTTTGTAGGGGAGTGAATCTGCATAGAAAATAATAAACGAATTATAAGCATTCAACAATTATAAGCATTATAACAATATTCAGGTACAGAAATTGAACAATCAAATAAATGTAAAATATATAGTAAATAACACTGCATAATCTTCACTGTATAAATTAAATATAATTTATCTTTGTTAAAGCTACAAAGGTGATTTTCTCTTTGTTTTTTGTTGTTTGATTAACATTAATGACACAGTCAGCAGCAGGAATATTAGGCTGCTGTCACTTTAAGACTGAATGCACAAATCCAATATAATGATATGCACCCATTTTCTTTCTCAATTGTTTATGTTCACGTAAGCCTTAAGGGATTCAAAGAATTCATCGAGACGGGCATTTTGACAATTTTTGCCCGAATGTGTCCATTCAAGCATAGCTAGATGCAGAGAACAGAATTCTGTGTTTGCGTGCTGTCTGACGAATTGAGTTCTCTTTTGCATCGTCTTGCGCTTGAATGGTTTAAAATCGCTTGAATGTTTAAACTGACATGACCTAGAACACGTGCAAATGATTAACTTTTACTCTATGATGGTTAAACTTTGCAATTATTCTGTGAATCCTGTACGTTTCGAACCGTGGTGCCTGTTCCCTACGGATCAAAGTTACGATTCCTATACGTGACATCGCATATCCTGTGATTTGACTGTCACGGATACGCACATCGCAATATTGATGCTAAAACAATATATCGTGCAGCCCCAATGATTTCTTGTACTTCCATTTTTGTGCTTTGCAAACCTAAATGGTTTTGTGTGATGCATTCTACATTGTTGTTGCTGCAAATTCCAAGATGACCAAGATAATGTTGTTTAGATTGGGTTTGGGAAAAATGTCAAAAATGGCTTATTAGGGGTGGAATGATATTCAAATCGAACCGAAAAACCACGATACACCACCCACGGTACGAACTGCGATACTCTCATGGTGTACCAAACACGCCCTGCCCAGCCCTGGGCCATTGTATCTACACGACGAATACAGCGTTGTATCGTAACCACCTTTAATCGCAATAAGCTCTGCGTTTTGTTACTTTCGATAAGAAACAAAGTGTCATCTTTTAAATTCTGTCCATTTAATCACGAAATTCAAACAAAAAAATGCCCTTTTGATGCTCTTTGATGTGGCGTGACAGATCGCTGTATAGGCATCTCAGTTCAAGCGGCAGCGCGGAGCGTGAGTGAATGCAATCATCTCTGAGCACTTCAAAAGTACTTTCAAAAGTAACTTGGATATTTTGTTGTAAATGTAAAAGTAATGGATTACTTAACTAGTTACTTGAAAAAAAGTAATCTGATTACATAACTCGCGTTATTTGTAATGCGTTATCACCAACACTGCCGAATACTTCTGAATCCACTGTACATTTAATGACCGATATAAATGTTTTTATACATAAAACAAAAATACATTGCTAAACATAAAAATGTATCATTCTTTTGTGGTGGGGCCAGTGAAAATGTTGGCAGGACCCATAATGTTTCAAATGCCACAATGTTTATTCATGCAGCTTCAAAACTTTACTCTGGTTGCATTTTTACCTTGCTTTTACCTTGGAGAATTTCAGGAAGTCTTGTGATTTGTGAAGAAAATTAAAACAAAGTTTCTGTCCCTACTTCCACATTTTGTTAATCAAACGTGTCATGATAACATCCGAGGACAGACGAGCCTTCACAGAATCCTCTAAATCAAGCTTGAAACATTACCAGAGCAGTATTTTGGTGGTGCATGGATCAAGGATGTAGCCAAATATCATCTTTTTTGAGTTGAGCGGTGATTGAAGTTGTCTGCAGTACCATGTCTGAGTTGTTTGATCCAGTCGCAGAGGAGAAGGCCTGTCTGTCAGTGTCTGCTCCCATGTGTCTGGATTCTTCTGGAATCAAAGCTCCAGGCTGTAAGATTCCTGCTGTGAGGAACTCTGTTTCTCTATAATCTAAAGAGAAGTCTGGACTTCTGTTTAGCTCTGGGCGGATGAAGCTCGAAGCAATAAGAGAGAGAAAAAAAAAAAGAAAAACAGCTGAATCACACCAGCAAGCTGCATCTTTGAAGACAGGCTGAGGAGCTGGGAAAGTGCTCAGTGATAATGTCTGTGTTAGTAATGCATGCTTTTGCTGTGACGCCCACTCACATGGATGCACATACACTATGTTTTCAGGGTGATATTCATATGTAAAGTGTACACATACATTTTTGAACATTTGGGTAGACATTGAAACATTCAATTTCAACATCCTAACCACATCTAAAACATAAATCTAACTTTAGACGTGTACAAAACTTTATGAATCCTTTGCCGACTGATGAACCTGGAATTGCTAGAACCTATGCAATGGTACTTTAATAGTCAGACACATGGGACTCTTATTTATCATTAAATATACAAATTTTGGCCAGAACTTGCCTTTTAAATGGAAAATTTAGTAATGCATGAAATTCAAATGGGTCTAATAAGCAAAGTGATTTGCACTCTTTTCTGTTCCTGAATATAATAATTATCATTATTAACCTTGATGTGCATTTCACTAATTTACTGATTTGTGTGTTTATTCTTTAATGATTTTTAATCAGTGATCTAATTTCATAACAAAATAAAACCATTATTGCAAATTAAATGCTAAATTTGATCAAGTTAAACATTTAATCTAATTTATTATAAATAAAATAAAATCAGCCCATTTAATTACATGAATTCAATATTTTGTAATTTGTTAATATTTGTCTGTACAGTTGCACATTTATTAAAAGGGTTTACATTTTAGATGCTGTTTAAATACACTCACCGGCCACCTTATTAAGTACACCTATTCAACTGCTTGTTAATCAGCCAATCACATGGCAGCAACTCAATGCATTTAGGCATGTGGACTAGGCCTGGGTATCGATACAGATATCCCAATTAAATTCCGATTCACAAGATCTCAATTCGATTTGATTCTCGATTTTCGATTAGATTCAATGAATTCAATTATTCAATTTTCACTGGCCCCACCACAAAAAAGTAATAAATGTATCCCTGTATTGTAAAAAAATAAGTTTATGACACCCAAAATTGTAGATACCAGGGAAATTAAACAATTCTCGATTCCAATTGCAATACCACAGGTAAAACTACTGACTAATATAATTTTCAAAGGGTATTAAAGACAAGTAAACAGTCATTAATAAAAAAAAGCAAATAATTAAACTACAAGCAATAACAAATAAATAAATAAATAAATAAATACAATAGAACAAAGATATTCAGGTACAGAAATTGAATAAAGTAATCAAATGTAAAATAACACTGCAAATAATTTTCACTGTACAAATTAAAGGTTAATCCTTATTAAAGTTACAAAAACGTAATTCAGTGAAGAGCACTGAGTGATTTCTTCGTCTTTTTTAGTCTGATTAACATTAAAAACACAGACAGCAGCAGCAGGAATATTAGGCTGCTGTCACTTTAAGACTAATGCACTGATCCAATTTAATGATACACATGCGTTCTTTCTCTACTGTTTACTTAAGCCATAATCGACTATGTTTACTTGGATACTCGCAAAGGTGGGCATTTTAAAATAAATATGTGTGAATGTCCGTTTTAGGGCTAGGAGACGTGAAAGAAAATTCATTTTATTATTTGCACGCTGTCTCTTGCGCAGCTGTGTGTGCGCACACAAAACTTCATAACTTTGCGTGCAAGTTCTCTTTAGCTTGAATGCTTAAATTGGCAAGGCTTGAAAATGTGTGCAAATGAAAAACATTCGTGACCATGCAGCACTGGCCTTCAACTGTCTGGAACATCTTTCACGCTGAAAGGCGCACCTTCATCCGGCATTTTTAGCACTGAATGAATGACAGGGTCCCCGCTGTCGCGGAAGGTAAATAAGAGGGTGACATCTAGTGGAGAAGACTGGTAATAAGATTAACGTCAGTCAGATATTATGTTCAATGTTTGCGGAAATAAATACGGAAAAAAGATTGAGTCGTGGCTTTTGAGAATCAATATTGAATCAACCATATTTTAAAAAAAGATTAATCGAAAAATCGTTTTTTTTGCCCAGCCCAAATGTGGACATGTTCAAGACAACCTGCTGAAGTTCAAACTGAGCATCAGAATGGGGAAGAAAGGTGACTTTGAGCTAGGGCAGCACGATATATCGTGATTTATTGCAAATTTTATCGCACACAATTTGGCAAAGTCTGCGATTATTTTATGCGCAGCTTGTCAGAGCTGTACGGTTCTGTGATCAGTAGTAAATGCTTCTCCAAGCCAGAGGGCGCTCTCACGCAGAAACTCCAAATATGCCCTGCCGCAGAAGTAGATAACGCGTCATTCCAGGAAATCCCTATGGGCATCATACTATCGCTGTAGCTGAATAAACAGAAGATTGAAACACTTTGATTGATTAAACATGACTAATAAACACACGACTGCCTCATTCTGTGTAAGAAGCCACATCATCTCACAGAAGGATGCTCAACTGTCGTTATGAAGTGAGTTTAAAGTAAAAACATGTTATTAAATGTTGTCTTTTGTTGGACAAGATGTTAATAAATGCTTCTTATGTCGGGAAAGATGTTTGACGTGTTGCTTTTTCAAATGTACATTATAAACGACAAACTCGCAGTGCTTTCAGATGGATTAGCATTTGGAGCCATAGTTCATTGACAAGCTGCACATAAAAAAATAATCGCAGCCTTTGTGATTTAATAATCGCACTAAGAAATGCGTTTAAGTGCGATTTCAGTGTTATTTTTCGTATCATGCGATAAATCGCGTAGCCCTACTTTGAACCTGGTTGTTGGTGCCAGATGGGCTAGTCTGAGTATTTCAGAAACTGGAATACTAGCAAGGTGTACCTAATAAAGTGGCCGGTGAATGTATGTTGATATTGTATATTGTTTTTCATAGTAGTGTCTATCAATTATATGAGCAACTAAAATGTTTGTGCACTACACTTCACACCTTGCATAGGTGTGGATTTGTTGACTAAGATGACATTTTAAAAATATATATTAATTAGATTACATACATACACACATTCACACAAAATCTGTTTTGAACATTATGAAGTACAAACATAATCATCTGATACTGACTTCCTGTAGATATTAGATTTATCTGTTGCTCTCTCTCTTCACAGCATGTGTATTACCTCTTGGCCAATGATATTGATTGCATGATGCATGATGGGCTACTGAACATTTGATAATTATCCCTCCAATACAGCTCCAAGGTAGAATTATGTTAATTGGCGAATGATTTATCACAATAACCACCATTGTAGACACATTATTGGCTCATTGTAGAACAAGAGAAAGACATTGTTGAGAATAAGGTTTTAATAAGTGATTTGTTTTAGTACATTAGTTTCCCTGTTAAACCATCTCTTGTATTCGCAAACCTACGACTTCTGTCAGAGACACTGATGCTAATGTGAACATCATGTTAGTTCATTTTCTATTGTGATATAACATCCTCCCTCCCCTGTGGGGATCAGTACACACGCCGCCCACAGTCACCCTTCATACCCCGTCACTGTTGCAGTGTATTCATCAACAACAAAGACTGTCCAGACTTAATAAACGATAGCCAATTAAGGTAGTGATCTGTAGCTCTCTACTTATCTAGTTTCTCTGCACTCTGCTCAAATGCCTTTGTGCCCCATTGAAAACACTAATGGTCTCAATTAGCACATGCAAATATTTACCAAAGAATGGCATATGTGATTTATGACAAGCCTGCTAAACACTCGCCCCCTCCTCTTTTTTTTTTTTTTACGCAGACATACAAATAATTGCGTGCACACGCACACATACATGTATTTGTGTGTGTATAGCTCTGCATAATATTTAATGTGTGTGTATATATTAATTAGCATTTTTTTTTTTTTGTATACAAAAAAATCTATAAATTCTAATTTAAACTCAATTGTATTTGTTTTATTGTTTAATGGATGCATTTATGAATATGTACATTCAGAATGTAGGGTTTCAAAATAGTAATTTTGTGAAATGTTATTACAATTTAAAATGTAATTTATTCCTGTGATGGCAAAGCTGGATTTTCAGCATCATTACTCCAGTCTTCAGTGTCACATGATCCTTCAGAAATCATATATGCTGATTTGGCGCCCAAGAAACATTTATTATTATTATTATTAATGTTGAAAACAGTTGTGCTGCTTAATATTTTTTTGTGAAAAAAATGCAAATTTTTTTTCCAGGACTCTTTGGTAGAAAAAAAATTATATCATCGATGTAAAAGTCTTTGCTGTCACTTTTGATAATTTTAATGTTTAGAATTCAACTTTTGAACAATATATATTTAACTCACAGTTTTTTAATCTTTTAATTTATATTATATTATATTATATTATATTGTATTGTATTGTATTGTATTGTATGCTTACTGTGTAAGGAGACCTTGGGCTTTGATGCTCTACATTTTTATAGGGCACAAGTGCACAAAAATCATTGACACTGCACCAAATAGTTGGCAGACTGATTTTGAGAGAGTTGAAAGAAAAAAGCAGTAAAAAAAAACAAAAAAAACATACCTGTTATGCTTGTTTAAAATAAGTCTAATTCCTTAATTCTTTTACTGTATTGTTCAACTAAATATACTGCATGTATTGTTTTAGCTTATAGCATACACATTAAGAAATAAAATGTCTCTCTCTGCTAAGAGTGTTTAGCTGTGGGATTAGAGAGCCATTTGTATAGCATTTTTTTTATTTTTTTTATTTTTTTACAATTGTTCCAAAGCAGCTTTACAGAAAATAGAAGAATAAACGGGAACAAACAGCTCAAGGCATGTTCAGAAGCATCAGAGAGTTGACCCAGTGCCTCTATTTTTATAAAATACACCACTTACAGCATTAGGGACAACTTGAATCACATCTGCAATGTGTTCGGAGCTCAGTTTTGATCTCAGAAATGTAGCAAAGACTCTTCAAACTACACATGTAGCCACACCTCATCAAAATATACTTGACTTTAATGAATAGCACTCTCTGTCATCCTATCCCATCTCTCTTTCTCGTCTCCATCCTTTGATGTGTTGAGAATGAGGGTTGTCAAGTCTAATTCCATTGCAGCAATTTGTCCTGCAGCAACCCCACTTTCAGGACTTATGTGTACCCTCTTCAATAGCGTCCTCTTAAACAGAGGCTGGGCCCCATAAAACCCATTTAAGTTATTAAGAGACCCTTTTCCTCCAATGTGAGTATTTGAAATGGTGAGAATGTGCACATGCTATCTTATCTAGCAGCATAGAGAGAAAATATATATTTGTGCTTCTTTAAAGGTGTCTGTTTTATATCTGATGCAATAAATCAAGGGGTGTTATATCAGTAAAGCAGGACGGTGTGAGTTTAAGCCCTGCTGTTATGAACCTCAGGGGTACCTCAAGTGTTGTGTAAAACTACAGATCGAGTCTTAAGCAGTCGCAAAACCTCTCAGTGTGGTGTGAAAAACACTCAGAGGGGTAGAGATAGACACTGATGTAACTGACCCCTCTGGCCCCGCCGGGGCCCACTAGGAGGTCTTGGCAAACTTCCAAAGGGGCCACAGGAAGACTTACAATTATTATTGTTATTATAAAAATAACTTTTAAATAACTAAATTCCAAGTAACACAATTGAGATTGTCATGTTTCTTTTTTTCCTTATTTCTCTTTAAATAACTATCGTTTTTTTTTTTTTTTTTAATAAGATGCAGTTCTTGAAACTTGGGCTGAAATGACGCTCTAAGTGAGTACAGAGTACAGAGTTTCAACCTTAATATTATAAAGGGACGAGAATACTTTTTGTGCGCCAAAAAAAACAAAATAACGACTTTTCAACAATATCTAGTGATGGGCGATTTCAAAACACTGCTTTGAATCTTTTGTTTCGATTCAGTGATTCGGATCGCGTGTCAAACTGCTGAAATCACGTGACTTTGGCGCTCCGAATCACTGATTCAAAAAAAAAAAAAAGATTTGTAAAGCTTCGAAGCAGTGTTTTGAAATCGGCCATCACTAGATACTGTTAAAAAGTCGTTATTTTGTTATTCTGGAGCACAAAAAGTATTCTTGTCGCTTTATAATATTAAGGTTGAACCACTGTACTCACATGAACTGTTTTGAATATGTTTTGAGTACCTTTCTGGATCTTGAGAAGTTCGGTGGCATTGCTGTCTATGCAGGCCTCACTGAGCCATCGGATTTCATCAAAATTATCTTAATTTGTGTTCTGAAGATGAACGAAGGTCTTACGGGTGTAGAACGACATGAGGGTGAGTAATAAATGACATTATTTTCATTTTTGGGTGAACTAACCCTTTAACTGTCCAACCGATAGATTAATTGTCTAATCAGTAGATTAATCGTCCAATCAATAGGTTAATCAACTAATCGATAGATCAATGGACTAATCGGTAGACTAATGGACTAATCAGTAGACTAATCATCCAATTGATAGAGTAATCATCTAATTGGTGGTTTAATCATATGATCGATGATTAATCGTCTGATCAGTAGATTAATCGTCTAATCCAGGGGTGGTGAACGTCAGTCCTGGAGAGCCACAGTCCTGCAGAGCTTTGCTTCAACCCTAATCAAACACACCTGATCAAGCTAATCAAGGTCTGAAGGGTTACTAGAAAGGGTGAGTTTTTATCAGGGTTGGAGCTGAACTCTGCAGGACTATGGCTCTCCAGGACCGGAGTTCGCCACCCCTGGTCTAATCGGTAGATTAATCGTATAATCGGTAGATCAACTGACTTATCAATAATGGATTTATCGATAGATTAATCATCTAATCGGTAGATCAATCGCCTAATCTACAGATCAATAGACTAATCAAAAGGTTAATCAGCTAATTGATGGGGTAATGGACTAATCGATAGATTAATGGACTAATCGGTAGATTATTAGTCTAATAGATGGTATAGGCCATTCGATATTAATCGGCTAATCGATAGACCAATCAACTATTGATAGATTAATCGACTAATCAATAGAATGTTCGATTATCAAAATAATCTTGAGTTGCAGCCCTATACTGTAAAACCCGATAAGTTCAGAGTACTCAAAATTATTGTAGACACCGATTACCTCAAAAAATTAAAGCAACTCAAATCTTTTAAGTAAAGAATAATTATAAATAATAATTAAATCAAACTGAATTTTTTTAATTTTAGTTTTATTTAACGTTTAAGTCCACTGTACTTAAAACTATTGTTTACCATACGTAAAGTTTCTTATTTTTCAATTATTTTGGTGCAGTGGTTGTAAAACCCAATAAGTTCAAAATACTCTAAACATTTAAATAAACAACTCAAAGATTATTTTATATTACACAAATTCAGTAATTACAACTTAATTGAAATATTGAATAAACTAACACCTAATCTTTATGGTTAAGTGTTAGTTAGCAACAGCATGCGCTAATGTAACCATCAAAGAAACTATCACTATTTACTTGCATAAACTGTTAATCAACATGCAGTATAGCCTTGGTGTTTCACAGCCCATTCTCGACCTAACCACAGGCACTACTCTTCACCATGATGGTAACCCTACAAATCTCAGAAACACCTTTACATATCAAAATAACAGAACATTAAACAATAACACATCTTCCCCTGTATTAATCTTGTGCAAAAACACACAAAATAACACTCAATTTCAACATTTATTCTCCCTTACAGAGTGTGACGCAAAGCATGCTGGAAACTTGAAATCTTGCAACTCAGTTTAATGTTGAATGGACTCTTCTGATAACGTCGGTTACGTCTGTAATATCGGCATTGACTTGACATGGATGACGTCACTTTATATTGCTCAGTAAACTTAAAAATAATAATTTAAGTACAAGGGTTTACTCAAAAATGTTGAGCTACACAAGAATAAAACTAACTCCTCGTTCAGAAAATGTAATTGTTTTAAGTTGCATCAATGATTTAACAGACTTTAATTGCAGCGTACTCAATCTTTATAAGTTAGTAGTACTATCCGGGTTTACAGTGTACTTGAAACTTCAATCTGGAATCACAGAATTGTAATCAGAGTTAATTTAATATCAACCTATTTAATATCTAACCTATATAATGGTGATGAACCTTCGAATATTGTGTTGGAACGATGGTCTTCGAGTCAAAGATTGAGAACCACTGCTCTAAACTAGAAAAAAAATGTATATTGTCAGGCATAGTTCTGATTTTTCAGAAAGGCAAAACTTATTCTGAGACTGACTAAGAAGGAAGAAAAGAATCTTGACTATTCAAATTCTTAGTGCAGTAAAACATCTGACCACATCCATAATAATGAAATATTCATGAAAACAAGTGTATTGTGACGCACACAAGCAGGTGCATTATCGTTTGTCATGACAGGCTTTTTATTATTGTGCTGGGAATGTTTTTTTTTCATGGGGAGGGAATACCACGACTTGACAGATATCACTGAAATGGGTGTCCTGAGAAATCACAGCTGTCTCTGTGATAGCTATAGTCTGTGTAAACAGCAAAAAACGAGTCTGTCTGAGATTGCTGAGATCAGGTTGGTTGACATGTCTTTGAAAGGCAGAGTTTTGGATAGAGGGCGTGTGGTTGAAGTTAGAAACTTAAAGCACCTTTAACACATACAGTATTGTATGGCTGACAGAGTTTGGCATTAGCATGCTAATAACAATCAGCCTGTTAGGCACAAAACAAGGTACCTTGTGGAATTGCCATGATGCTTTTGAAGTCGCAATGAAACGGTAACAGCAATAGATATTTTCTTTCGTATTGTGACATAAATCTAAGTGAAATGGCTTATCAGGAAAAAAGGTTGGGCGAGGACTTGGTTCTATCCAAATGTGCGAATGCAAGCTTGCCGGGAATTGCAAGAAATGAGCGGGGTTTAAGTAAACTAAATGATTGGAGAAGTCCAGCATATAGTATATCACCACGTTAAAAATGATAAAGTTAAATAAATAAATAAAAGAAACGAAACATGCACATATTGTTTACAAATGTGCATTTAGAAAATGAATAAACAATGTATAGCACATAGAATATAAGGAGTGGGCTGACATTTTTTTTCATCTATTAGTTTTTGTTATTGAACAAATCATATTGGCGATTCCGAGATAAATACTGTACGTTGTATGACAGTGTGACATCCTGTATGAAAGACAAACGGGTTGCTGCAGTAACACATGTTGTACAGCAGACAGACAGGCTGTACGGTGCTGTAGTAACATTTTGTACTAAGGACAGACAGGCTGTGTTGCTATAGAAACATGTGTTGAACAGAGGATAAATCAGTTGTGTGCTGCTCTGTGTGTTTTACGAAAGACATACAAGAACAAGACTGCTGTTGAAGCAACATGTGATAGAGCACACAGATGGGCTACGTGCTGCTACACCAAATACAAGCCCACGCTTGGCATTTTGTAGCTTGATTGCAGTTACTTGACATTATGTGTTGCTTTTAACTTGGAAACTTGATTCTCTAACAAGTGCTGCTGTAATATTGCAGACAAACAGATTTTTGCAGTAGCCTTATATGTGTTACTTTAGGCACTTTTATGTCCCTGGGGTTGGGTTTTAAATCTATGAAGAATATGAAGCTCACTTTAAAACTGACTAGTAGGGCTGCACAATTATGACAAAAATCGTAGGCTAATTGTCTTATATTTTTATATTAAAAATAAAAAACAAGCTGAAAACACTCTTTGTGAATTTTTTTATTGCTTTTCTATAGCATTAAACCTCAAATGTCAACTATACATTGGTTTGGTTTCTTCTTTAAATAATAAAAAAAGTAAACATATGCATGTAATAATAATAGGGGCTTTTGCACCATGTTGTTCCAGGAACTTAGTTATAGGAGCGAGCCACCAGGGTGGTTCCCCGAGAACTAATGTTCCCCTATGGTAGGGCTGCACGATTATGACAAAAATCATAATTGTCGATTATTCGCATGAAATTGTAATTGCAATTATTAATTTCGATTATCACAGTTTACATTGAATGATGTATTGAATAGCTTTATACCATTGTTTGAAGCAACTGCATGCCATATTTTTTTTCATGAAAATAAAAAGCAAGCTGAAAACACTCCTACTGAAATCTTTTGTTTTTCTATAGCATTAAACCTCAAATGTCAACTATACATTGGTTTGGTTTCTTCTTTAAATTATAATAAAAAGTCAACATATGCATGGTATAATAGGGGCTTTTGCATTGGGTTGTTCTTGGAACTTAGATATAGGAACTAGCCACCAGTGTGGTTCGCCGAGAACTAATGTTCCCCTAGGGCCTGACGTGACGTAAACTGCGCTTGTTGTTGTTACTTTTATTTTGACAGCGCTGAGAACAGTTCAGACAGATCTTGAGCACACAGTGCTCGCATTCACTGTCTTCATCAGTTTACGATCTGTTTAACAGTCCTGTCTACTTTATTAGATAGAACTGTTACACAAAGAAAGTAGACAGTATATGAAAAAGTTTTGCCGTGTGGTTGGTTGGTGCCCAATGTTGCTAGCTTAGCAGAAATACATGTTTTGCTTGGTCCGCTCAAAGTCGAGCTGGATTTTCTCCTTAGCATAAGGATGAGAGGTCCTATCACTGTTTTTCATGTTTGTAGAGTTAGTTAGTTTGTGGTGTAAATATATAGGCTGTGTACACGGCTTTTTAAAAATGGTGTTTTGCATGCGTTCAACCAATAAGCTTACACTTATGTCACTGGTAGCTCCTTTTGTGCTAGGTTAGATCTTTTACATTCTGAAGTAGTAGTGATTCACCTCTTGTAATGTAACATGCTCTAAACACATCTCTTAAACACGCAGAATAATGTAAGTGGATATTTTTCTTTGTAATCGCGCCTTTGTTCGATTACGAAATCGTGGCGTCCGTAATTGTAATTGCGATTAGAAATTTGATTAATTGTGCAGCCCAACCCTATGGCCATTTTCCTGGTTGCATTTGCACCGCCAGTAGTAACTCTGAAGTGACGTAAACTGCACTTGTTTTTGTGACTTTTATTTTGACGGCGCTGAAGAACAGCTCAGCCAGAGCCTGTGAGCACACAGAGCTCGCAATCTCTTTCTTCATTAGTTTACGATCTGTTTAACAGTCCTGTCTAATACATTATTAGATAGAACTGTTATAAAAAGAAAGTAGACAGTATATGAAAAAGTATTAGCTTTTGCCGTGTGGTTGATGCCCAGTGTCGCTAGCTGAGCAGAAATACACAATCATGTTTCGCTTGGTCCGCTCAAAGTTGTGCTGGATTTTCTTAGCTTAAGGTTGAGAAGTTCATCTATCACTGTTTTCCATGTTTGTAGAGTTAGTTTGTGGAGTAAATATATAGGCTGTGTACACGGTTTATTTAAAATGGCGGGTCCTGGTGTTTCGCGTTCGTTTTCTACCAATCAGCTTACACTTATGTCACTGGTAGTTCCTTTTGTGCTGGTTGAGACATTTTACCCTCTGAAGTAGTCGTGATTTGCCTCTGACAACGTAACATGCTCTAAACACACCTCTTATAAGTGGATATTTTTTGGATGTAATCACGCCTTTGATCGATTACGAAATCGAGGCATCCGTAATCGTAATCGCGATTAGAAATTCGATTAATTGTGCGGCCCCACTGACTAGTAAATGAGGTTACTGTACGTTCAGACTGTCAATCCAAATCTGATTTTTGTACAAATCCGATTGAAATCCGATCAGATTTAGCAAGTGTGAACGGCCAAAAATCACATGAAATGCAATTTTTACAAATCTGTTTCAAGCTACATTCATATGTGGTTTGAAATCCTATTCAAATCACATTTCTGGAAATCTGTTTCAGTCTGACTGCTCTGATCGGATTTCGTGTGGTTTATGTGACTTTCTCATGCCACGTAAAACGTAAATGCCAGACGTTGTTATAGGAAAAAGTCAAAAACAATGTTATGTTGTTGCAAAGTGCCGGACGAGCAGAAAATGACAATATAACGGCGATGTGTTTTGAAACCGGCGGAGATGATAGCGCGGAATAAAGCCACGCATACCAGCCTCCTACATTTCTGCTGCTGCCTCATAAGATGGTGGCTACACTTTGTCATGTTGTAAGACAACATCTGTATTGCAAACCCCTCCATGTTGTTGTTGTTGTTGTTGTTGTTTTTGGTGTATGCCTACCAGCGCAACATCATTGCCATAGGAACCAATGCAGATATTCCGGAAAACGAAAGAGCAGCATGGGCACACAAATCAGATCTGAACAGTTGCAATACACAATGTGGACGTCAATAATTTTAGATCAGATTCCAATCGGATACACAAATAATCGTATTTGGACTGACAGTGTGAACAAACGTGAGGCGAGTGAGAGAGCGAGGTTTTTCCATGCCTTGTTTTCCATTGCCTTCAATGTTCTGGTGAGTAGAAGACAGACAGGCTGTGTGTTACTGCTGTACCATGTTGTAAATCAGACAGTCATGCTGCGTGATGCTTCAGTGATGCAGTTCGTAAAGGCTGTGTTCTGCTGTATTTTTAGATGTGAACACTATATATCAGACAGACAATTTGATATTGGGATCTTCATGGTTATGGATGCAGGTGCTTTGTTTTTCTGTGGTTGTAATGAACATAGTCGGTCTCTTTCAGGCTGGTCTCTCAGTCTCATTCTCTGATTAGCTGGTTCTCCCCCACCCTTCTCTGTTATTCTGGCCTACAGTTTAATTTATGTGTCTTCTGCCTGAGAGAGGGGAACAGGCCGGCATTACAGAGGAGTGTAATTTATATTGATTTACCTTTTGGATGGAGGGATGGCTGAGGAAAGAGGGAGAGATGGTAGGAAGAGAGGGATGAAGGATGGGAAGTCTCATCTTTGAAAAGCCCATCTGTCTTTGCAAGGGGAGCCGTGGCAACCCCTTAACCTCCACAGATGAGATGTCTGTGCGTACACAGGATGTGTGTGTGTGTTTGTGTATTTGTTGTGTGCATTTGTGATGTACCTTCACGCCTCAGGGGAATTGAAATTAATAGCATAAGGGTTGCTTATATGCGTGCAAGATTTTTCCTCACAAAAGACCCAACAAAAGCATTTGCCCCTTACCCATTCAAGCATGCTCTGGTGTATTGTACAGGAAGAGCTGCAGTATAGATCACTGGCTTCATTCACTTGTTTTTCTCTTGATCACATTTCTTTCCCTAGGCAAAATAAGGCATCCATCCCATCCCATCCCATCCCTACCCATCCCAGAAATCTAAGAGGACAAGTGTCAGTTTGAATGGACATGAAGTTTCTGGTATAGATGCATCTGTTTGAACTTAAAGTGAGTGAAAGCATTCTATGTTTGTGTGAGATATTGTCAGAATCACTGTTCCTAGAGCATAGCTTTTACTGAATGCACCAGCATAATTTAATTACATCTGCTGAGCAAAATATTGCCTGTAGCTCCTAGTAAAAAGAGTATTTGTTATTCTGTTTTTTCTTTTTACACATGCTCTGTTAAGGGAAGCTGCAGGCTTTCAGTTTGGCCATCATCAGCAGAAATGGCTGACTCCATTTAACCTCCAAAAACCCTCAGCCGCTTTGCCATGACAGGCCCATTCCTAAAAATGTGTACTTCTTACCGACACATTCACAGCAAGCATACATTGTAGCACCCAGTACAAACATATGAGACGTATAGTATCAGACATCTAAAATATGTTTTCTTTTAAAGGGATAGTTCACCCAAAAATGAAAATTCTGTCATTAATTACTCACCATCATGTTGGTCCAAACCCGTAAGACTTTCATTCATCTTCGGAACACAAATGAAGATCTTTTTGTGTGAAATCTGAGAGCTTTCTGTCTGCTTGAAGCGCGAGAAAAAAACTCTTCTGGAAGATCAAATGTGTTGCGTAACACACAAGAATAAACCTCATTGTTACTTGCGGAAACACAGACATGATGCGTAACACACGAGAATGAACCTCATTGGTTCTCGCACTCATCAAACAAACAAGCTTGAGCTTCTGTTTACCAACCGATGTGTGAGTTGATGAATGTTTATATGTGAATAAAAGCCTAAATTGAATCTGTTCATCATATAAAGCGATTGAGTCTCTTCAGAAAATTTGAACTAAACCACTCAATTCATATGGATTTGTTTTATGATCTCTTTATGAACTTTTTGAGGCGTCAAAGTTTCTATGGACGGACAGAAATCTCTCAGATTTCATCAAAAAGATCTTCATTTGTGATCCGAAGATGAACGAAATTCTTTAGAGGTTTGGAACAACATGAGTGTGAGTAATTAATGACAGAATATTCATTTTTGGGTGAACTAACCCAGTAACACTTTACAATAAGTTTCATAGTTAAACATTAGTTACTGCATTAACTAACATGAACTAACCATGAGCAATACATTTGTTACTGTATTTACTAATCTTTGTTAACATTAGTTAATGAAAATATAGTTGTTCATTGTTTGTTCATGTTAGTTCACAGTGCATTAACTAAGATTTTAATAATGTATTAGTAAATGTTGAAATTAACATTACCAAAGATTAATAAATACTGTATAAGTGCAGTTCATTATTAGTTCATGTTAACTAATGTAGTTAACTAATGTTAACTAATGAACCTTATTGTAAAGTGTTACCACTAACCCTTTAAAGAATGTGTGTGAATTGTGATGGTGACATCCTCAAATGTTTTCAAAACATAAATGTGTGATATTACAGTTATTGACCAGTTCCAGTATGTGTCCAGCGAGTAACCACAGGTGTAAAGGGGGTCTGTCTTATATGGCAACGCCACAGCTCTGCAGAGGAAACACCTGGACAGTATTGTGCACTCAGCCTTACAAATCATTGGCTGTGATCTCACCTTCATTTCTGACATCTGTGTGTCCAGCATTCAGTGACATGGTCTGAAAATTCCCTGAGACTCTGATCGTGTTGGCTCCTGATACTTCTCATCTCCACAGGGAAAAAAAACTCAAAACAAAGACCCAATCACTGTACTCATTGTAAAACTTTCCAGCTACTGAATTCCCCTTGCAGTGAACGCATCAGAACTTCATGCTAATTGATAGTCCTCATTGACAGAAGTCTTTCACCAGTTCTCTATTTTGTCTGAGTTGATCAGCTGCTTGGTATTTGGGTTGTACTGTGTGCCCTTTCAATTTACAACCAGAGGTTCTAATTGTCATATTTAATGTCTGAGTTAGTTCTGGTATGATTGGCCGTGCAGCGTAAATTGAACTGATTCAACTGATTAAAATAAAATAAAATAACATATCTTAGGGTGTTTTCACAGCTAGCTTGTTTGGAGCGTTTGTTTCATAACCTGGCGCGTTTTTTCCCCTTGGTTCGATTTGTTTAGGCATATATGAACACGACAATTGTGCTCTGATCCACACCAAAACAATCGCTCCGAGATCGCCTGAACACGGTGGTCTCGGCCCGATTGAAAATGTACTCTGGAGCGGTTTGCTTGTGGTGAGAAAGCAATCCGACCCAATGGACGAACGAACCAGGCGCTATCATAATTCATAATTGGAAATGTGTTATATAAAAAGCAGCAGTCTGATTCTGTGAGTGAGCACAGTAGTTATCGCAGTTGAACCAAAGAGCGCCTCTTCATCTTAAAATGTTGTGTAATTGCTCTTCTTCGTGCATTGCAAGAACGCTTTCCAGACGAAGCCTTGATTCCCACTTAAACTGCATTATAAATATATATATAATTTATCAGTTAAAGCGGGAACGATGGCTACATTCGTATAAGTGTTCACGTGTGTCACGACAGCTACAGATAAAGCCACAATAAGCTTGTGGAGCAAATTTGTCAATCCATCTTGATGGATGACGCAGGAGAAACTCTGACCTATAAGAGGACAGTTTTACTTACACGTGACTTGCATAAACACATTTTGGTAGGCTTTGAAATGTTGCCTTGTGAAAGCAAACCGAACCAAGAAGAAAATGCTACATTTTAACAAATTAAGTCCCTGTTTCGGAACAAAGCAAACAACCTACAGGTCTGCGCAAGTCGATTTGCGTAGGCCGTCTGCCGGAATCTAGTTATTTTAGTTTATAAAGTTTTAAATATGGATATTTTTCTTACAAAAACCCATTGCTTCGCTTCAGAAGGCCTTTATTAACCCCCTGGAGCTGTATGGATTAATTTTATGATGGATGGATGCACTTTTTTTGGACTTCAAAATCGTGAGCGCTATTCACTACAATTATAAAGCTTGGAAGAGCCAGGATATTTTTTAATATAACTCTGTGTTCATCTGAAAGAAGATAGTCATAAAGACCTAGGATGGCTTGAGAGTAAATCATGGGATACTTTTCATTTTTGGGTGAACTATCCCTTTAATGTTAATTAACGTTTTTACACAGCTATATTTAAAGGGTTAGTTCACCCAAAAATGAAATTTCTGTCATTAATTACTCACCCTCATGTCGTTCCAAACCCACATTCGTTCATCTTCGGAACACAAATTAAGATATTTTTGATGAAAATTGAGAGCTCTCTGACCTCCGAAAGACTGCAATGTTATTACCACTTTCAAGGCCCAGAAAGGTAGTAAAGACATTGTTAAAATAGTCCATGTGACTACAGTGGTTCAACCTTAATGTTATGAAGCGACAATAATAAATTTTGTGCTCAAAAAACAAACAAAAATAACGACTTTATTCAACAATATCTCTTCTATGCTGTTGACATAGTAAATACAGTTTAGTGCTTCCTGGTTCTACGTCAGAATGCCGGCTCAGTATTGGGCGGAACCGGAGCCGGCCAATAATGAGACTGTGTTCTGACGTAGAACCTGGAAGCACTAAACTGTTTACTATGTCAACAGTGAATATATATATATATAAAGTCAAACCAAAAGTTATTCAGACATTTTTGATATTTTTATATTTTTTTTTTACTAGTGGGTACAGGACACTATAGTTCATTTATGTAAGTGAGGATAGCAAAATAAAGTAAACTGTGACATATTATACCCAAACATTCTTCATACAGTGGACTACCAGTAAAATTTATAAAAATTTGGAACCAAAAATTATTCAGACACTTTGACCTGACCATGTTTTGCTTAAGTGTTATCTGACATAATTAAGATTATTTTTTTTTGACAGTTTAACTCTGAGATCTTGTCATATTTTATTACCATTTTTTTAAACTATAGTGAATAAACTGTATTAATGAATGAAATGTTCAAGGTGTCTGAATAAATTTTGGTTTGACTGTATATATAATATACACACACAAGGCTTGACGTTTGTATTGTTTATTGGCAGAGGAAAAAAATATACACAGAGAAATGTGCAACATTGCAGAGATGAAAGAGCAGGAGCTGATTTGCCATTTGAAAGTGATAGATGGGTCAAATGTGATACCAAATAGGACTGTTCACAAAAAACTCCATCAATCTCAGTAGGACTTTTAAGTAATATAAATCTGCATGTCATCAGGATAATAACGATAGCCGAGACAACAACAGATGATTTGACCGAGGGGATACGTGTTGATTATAAAAAGGAAAGTCCTAATGCTGGGGGACACCTTAAGTGAGGGGTGCATTGGAGGATTTGTGTTTGTGGTGGGATGATAAATCGTCTGTCAGCGAGGCAGGAAGTAAACCAGGAGAAAGGGGTGCCAGTGATACAAATAGCTGAGAGTCGAGAAAAAGTGTATGCCATGACAGACTCTGTCAAACTGTGCTCAGATCAAGCTAAATAAGAATTCCAAAGGACCTTCTGGAGAGATGAGATGGTCATTAATGACTCTGAGGAGAGCTGTCTGATTATTGTGGAATTGACAAAAAACTGAAAAGGCTTGTGGAGATTATTAGAAAGTATGTGTGACTGTAGCTGGCAGGCAGCAATTCTGATTGGGGGTTTGTACATTTCAGGTCAGTATGAAATCGGATTTGCTGTCAAAGTCAGCAGGAAAAAAAATTGTTCTGAAAATGATTCCATTGATAACGTTCCTCTGTGTAGTTATTGTTATAGTGGCGATAGAACTATTATTGAAACTTTATATTTATAGTCATAGTTATCATCCTTGGTGTGAACAGGCCTTTACTCCTAACTTGAGAACACATTTAAACATCCAATATAGTACAAATACAGTTCATAGCACACACTCTAGTTCACCTATATAGTTCGTCACTGTCGAAGTGAGATGCTAGTTGACAGGAAAATGTGCTAAGCTAAAAGCTAATCCTAATAGACCAGCTTTATCTACCTTTCTATGTATCAGCATCCATGCTGTAAACAACAAAATTGACTTCCCTCAGGTTACTGCTGACTACTCTGCCAGATACTTGAAACTGCAGTGTTTTTGTTGTAAAGAAACATGGCATCCTGACAACATCCCATACATCACTATCCTTTGTTAAGTGCTAGTAGAGGTGCATGTTCTAGTATCTGCTCATTCATCTGCCGTAATTCAATACCACTGTGACTGTGTCTGTATAAGCACTATTGAACATTCTTTATGGGGTCACGAGAGCTGCAAAAGCCAGAGGTTTTAGAGGGCTCCACTGGTTTTCACCATCTTCTGGTCATCAGCATGAGATATTGGTATGCCGATTTCCCCACCATGCTTCTTAACTAACTTTCAAGACTTAGACAAGTAACAAGTAAAATTTCTACTGGTTCTACTGCTGTAAGTCATGGCTATGCTGGTCCACCAGCTAGAAGTCTCAAAATGCTGCAGTTATTTAACCAAAAATAGAGTAAAACAGTAATATTGTTAAATATTATTACGATTTAAAATAACTGTTTTCAATATTAATTTACATGATCCTTCAGAAATCATTCTAATATGTTGATTTGGTGCTTAAGAAACTTTTTTTTGAGTAACATTTCCACAAAACTTTGGGGTAAGATTTGGGGAGGGGAAAAAAAAAGGGAAAGGAATACTTTTATTCAGCAAGGAGTCATTAAATTGATCAAAAGTTACAGTAAATGTTACAAAAGATTTCTATTTAAATGCTGTTCTTTCGAACTTTCTATTTTTCATAGAATTCTGAAAAAAGCAACAAATACTGTTTTCAACATTGATAATAAGAACCATTATTAATAACTGGCTTCCAAAAATAACTGATGATAATTAAGCACCAAATCAGCATATCAGAATGATTTCTGAAGGATCATGTGACACTGAAGACTGAAGTAATGATGCTGAAAATTCATCTTTGCCATCACAGAAATAAATATTTAATTAAATAAATACAGCCTTGGTGATCATAAGAGACTTGTTTTTCGAAAACATTAAACAACCCTAATTATTCTAAACTTTTGCTCAAAACCTAAAGTTCCAGCGGGTCCAGACGACTAATTAGTCTAGGAACACAAAGCTAATACCAGAGCCAATATGGTCTAAAGCCACAGCCAAATGCGCACTCACTCCAGGAGGTGTGTGTGTGTGAGGTTTCACACATTCCTCACTTATTATGGACACATACACACCTACGAAGCCTTTTTCAATTACCCAGCTCTGTCATTCTTTTTGCCTGCTGTAATTAATGAGCTTTTATGAATCCCAATCTGATCTCAGATCGGGTTTGGACATATTTGATAAGCAAAATGGAATCTGTGAAAGGCCGGGCTGAATGGAAATGTAATTACCTCAGAGTCTGGGCATACGTGAGCAGCCAGTCTGCACCCCTCCTTCGGAACTCAGGTTAAACGTGCGCATCATCCTCCACTAATGAAGCACCGGACGCTGCGGCGCTTGAGCGATTTGTTTTGGCAGGTTCCAGATGTGTGCTTCTCTCTTATTTGCCTTGGTTAAGAGTCCCTAAAACAGCAATCGTTTAATCAGGCTAATGTTCCAGCTCGATAGGTCTAATGAACTTCATCTGGGTTGTGTCGTCTGAAACGTTTTTCTTTTGCTCGCTTTCTTTAAGACACAGTTTCCTTCACGTTTTGATGAGCACGGTGAATATCGCACCCTGTCAACACCCACTCCTGCTCTTTGGTTTGGATAAACAATTTAATGTAGTAAAATGAGTTCTTAGTCTAGCAATTACAAATTTGTACTAGCATTCAACCGTGAAACACCAATAGCCAGTCAAGATGTTTTCCTGAGCCAGTATTTTACACGTATTTTACATTTTACAAAAAGTTTACATGTATATTTACCATATTTTGATTAAATTAAGGCACTTTCTTTTCCTGCTGTTCTTTTGTGGATTCTCTTGCCATTTATATAATGGATTTTAATTATTTTGCACAGTAATTCAGCCAACTAATAAATGTTTTTTACATCCTTGAAAACAGCAAACAAGAATAGGGCTGTTTATAGAAAAAATTTTTTTTTTTTTTTTCTCAAAAAAATTTAAAAAGGTGACTTTTTTTGCCCCCAAAAGACATGTGGATTTCAGCTGGTACATATATGGGGTGATAGTACCTCCAGAAATGTCTAGGGTTACATATGTAACCCCGGTTACCTGAGAACGGGAATGAGACGCTGCATCAGCTGCTGAAGCAATGGGGATGTCAGTGTCACGTTCCCTTTCTCAGGGAACTGGGGTTACATATGTAACCCTACGCTGCATCAGCTGCTGACACTATGGGGACACCATATCAACTATGCCATGCTGACTAATGCCTGCTTGTTATTCTTGAACTAACAATCTAAGCACTAAAGCTCAGAAGCCTCAGCCCCGAGCCATTAGCGTGTCGGCGGGTGAGCGGGCCTTGCAACGTATTACTCCTACCAGGTTAGGAAGGTCCTGAAGCCTCTATGCTCAAAGAACAGTCCAAACTAGTCCGAGCCATGCACCAGGAGAGTCCAAACCCCATTAGAGCAGAGCTACCAGAAATAGACAAAGCCTCAGCTAAGCCTATGACCCCCAACTAACAACAATAGGAGCAAAACAGCCTGCTTCTCGGGCTACAGTAAGCATTTTAGGCCACTCTTTGGGTGAGGAGTGGGCCAACCTCACTTTAGACCGCCCCAGTTCTAGTAAAGGCCCCCGATATACTTCAAACAAAATCGAAGAACAAACTGAAGTGATGTCATTTCGAACAAAATCAGGCCAAAAAGAAGTTCGTTTTGTGAGTTTGAAATGGCTTGCCAAAGCGAATTCTCGGGAAAAGTTCGCTCCAGCTGCAAAACACCTTCATACTACCATTGGTCTGTGATGATAACGTAATAGGAGTTGTGCGCTGATGCTCTTCTCTGACTCATTTCGTCTGTTGAGTCCGTCGAGGTAAGAACTCCACGGGTAAAAACATAAACACACTGGATAGCCTCTTTATAGTGCTAATTTGCACAGCTCGTGCTAACATACCCATTGTTGTTCCATAAAAAATGCTTGCTGTTTTCTCATTTTTGTTGTGTTTATTTTATTTTGTTACTGAGAGGAAAGCGTGCAGCACATATTTACATCCCCAGTTCCTCAGAAGGAGAGCTAGCTTTAGCCACTCTCGCAATTTGCTCTTCTCCCCAGGAACTCATTCCTGGAAAGGGCAAAGATGATTTATGAGGAGCTGAAGGGAATGAAAAAACTGGGGTGAGAGCCTGGGCCTCAGCACTGCTCAGCCATTCTCCTCTTTCTTCGCCACACTCACAGCTCCCCGATCTGTGTACGGCTTTCTCCTATTGCGCCGCCTTTGCCCCCCACTCCGGCCGGGGTAGCCTCACTTGTCTTCTGCTCTTCTCCCCAGGAATACCTTCCTGGAAAGGGCATAGAGGAGGGGCCTGAACTCTGCAAGGGATATACTACCCGAAGACAGCCGACTGCGTTCTCACCTCTCTAAACCTGTACACCACCGTCTCGTAGGCAGTGCCAAACAGCTTTATCTGACTCCTTGATCCCTGACAAAGGTGTCTCTCCGTTGCCACCATAGCAGCCATGGATGGCCAGTAGAGCGGCCACCTGCTTGGTGGCACAGAGAGCTAGATCTAGAACTGCCATATGCAGTTCAGAGACTGCCTCAGGAGATAAACTCTTCTCCCGAGGTCTTAAAGCAGATCTGCCTGGTAAGCTTTCAGTACTACCATAGTGTGCAGAGATCCACCAGTCTGCCCAGTCGCACATACTCTCTGCTCACCAACCGATGTCCGATGTTGTCTGACATGGTTTAGAGGGCAAAACGGGAGCCTTCAGTGATGAGGATGTCTCTGGAGAAATGTAATTCGCTAAATTCCTTTCGACCCGAGGCATCCACTCATAACCCTGCTCTCTCAGCCCTTCTACATTCGAATACCTCGAAGCTGAATAGACCACGTGGGCAGAGTATGGATGTCTCCACACACCTGACACCTCAGTATGCAGGTCTGGGAGAAAAGGAAGGCTCACCGGAGCTGTACACTTATGACTCCGCAGATATCTTTCATCTAAACGACCTTCCGCAGTCTTGCGCCGTGAGCTGGACAAGCTTAAACTCTGTCTGGTTGTGGCACGAGTCATAAGTTTCACCAGCTCATTGTAATCAGCAGTTGAATCAGCAATAGCAATGAATCCGCGCTTTCCATGAAAGAAACCACTGAGCGGGCTTTCGCTTCTGGCTCAAAGACATTGGAGCCAGCGGGAGAGGTGAGGGGAACACCCTCACGCTCCTCTACCAGGTCCGTCTGAGATTCCCATGATCGTAGCCTGTGCGCAGCAAATGCGGTGGTAGAGCCGGTGGTTAGATAGAGCTGGAGCTTTCTGAGTGAGAAATCATCGCAATGAATGCATCCAACCCCCTTGAGGGCTGAATGTGCATACTCCGCTCCCAGACAAATAACACACAGCTCGTGACCGTCGCCAGACGTTAAGAAATGTGGGCACAGAGGAACACAGCGCTTGAATTGTCTGCTTGCCATTATTCTGCTTACCTTATACCTTCCACCTCACATCACTTAAACAAGCGGCTTCCTGAAGGCAAAGAAGCTGATGACTTGTTCTCAGGCGCCCACCTTATACGCCGGGGTGCACCTTGTGATGACATCACACAGCGTCGACCATTGTATTGCTTGTTTGTACACGTGCCTCAGACCAGGTTCCGCGAGGGTGCGTCCCCATAGTGTCACCAGAGCAGAAGAGGATAAGCGTTAACAAGAATATGAAAATTCTGATTGGTATAAGAATACGCAAAATGTTTTACTCAGATTTATCGAAACCAGAATTTTGGCTTAATCTGGTTAATGAGTTTACATTGTGTTTATATAATTGGAATATTACCAAATTCTGTTTAATATATTCAAATTAATGTTTACAAATTATATTTATATAAAAACAATCAATGTCTGCTATAATTTTTATCTCATAGGTATGGTAGGCATTTTCAGTCAATTTTAAATGCATTAATTCAATGATAAAAATGAAAGTGAAAAGCTTAACCATAGAAAAAATATGTGCCAATATTGAAAAATTAAAATTAAGTGATTTTTTTTTTTTTCATGGTAATGCATTTTAGTTATTTTGCACAGTAATTTAGTCAACTCATTCATTTTCACATCCTTGACAACAGCACTCAAGCGTGCAATGAATTGCAAAATCTAAATCATGAGACTTACAAACAGTAAAGGCAGTGTTGTTTCTTATGTTTGTAAAATGTTGGCAAAAATGTTAATGTTTCTTCAATAACTTGACTTTTCATTAAGAATTATAGACATGATTTAAATAATTAATCAGTTGCAGTGAATATTCATAAGTGTTTTCATGACTATGATTAATACAGGGATATGCCAAAGGTTTTATTCAGATTTCTAGAAACCAGGATATTGGCTTAATCTGGTTAATGAGTTTACACATCACTTACATAATCAATAACTGGCCAAATTCTGATTAATATCAAGTCAAGTCAAGTCACCTTTATTTATATAGCGCTTTTTACAATGTAGATTGTGTCAAAGCAGCTTTACATTGATAACTGGTACATTATTTGGCTGCAATATCAGTATGTTTGTGTTCATGTAAACACAGTCATCATCTCATAGTGAGTGAATACATTACAGCAGAGCTTGTCAAAGCACCTGAGTCATGTTTAATCCATATTTCCCACCAGAAATTCCCTGAAATGTCATCCAGCTCTGAGATGCACTCTCTGGACCAGACAAATGGTATTTCTGGAAATCCCAGGAGGAGTAGAACCCATGCATCAGGGATACTACTGGAATGAGGTAAGGCGAAGTGGATGAGACTGAATGGAGAAGCCACTGTGAAAAAAGAAAAAGAAATAAAGAGCGGTGCTGCTATTCGACAGAATAAGGTAGAGTGGAGTGAAGGCAGGAGTAATGTGGCCTGGTGTGTGTGTGTGTGTGTGTGTGTGTGTGTGTGTGTGTGTGTGTGTGTGTGTGTGTGTGTGAGTCTGATGCTGCTGTTCCTGCAGTAGTCCTGTAGTCACCCTCATTGAGCTGGTGAGCCGGTCGGCTGCTGCTGTTGCTGATACTGCTGCAGGAGAGGATTCCTATCTGATGCTGGGATAGTCACATATACTACAGCAGAGCGAGGCAAAGGAAGGCAGAGGTTTCCGCGAACCTTCCTGGGTCCCGTTGATACCCCGCTTTGTTTTTATCAGGACAGAGGAGGAAAGAGACTCTTCAGGTGTGAAAAGGAACTCTGAGAGAAGAGGCGTGCTTGACTGGACTGCACTATAGGGGGCGAAGGTAGGGGATCTTTCCTTTAGGGGGTCACAGGGCATATGACAGTGTGTGTATTTGTGAAAGATATGGGACAGAGTGCATAAAATGCAGTAGTTGCTTGAGTTGATGTATGTATGGCGGTAAGATTAAATCTGTGAGATTGTATTAACTTGATCTGTGTGGGTACGCTGCAGGCACTGTGTCAGGGCTTTTAGCTCAGAGTGGGTGCACAAGGTTCAGAATATGTATGTGTGTGTGTGTGTGTGTGTGTGTGTGTATGTGTCAGGTTTTGCATATGAGGGCACTACATTTATTCATTGGTAGAAAAACCTGAAATCAACTACACGGTGTGACCAGTCAACAGACCCAATGAAGAAAAGGCCTAATTTAGTTAACTAATTTAGCACATTTAGTAAATTATATTTAAATACTTAAACTAATAATTATAATAACAATAATCAAATATATTACAATTTTGTATAATAATTTATTAGTATAATAATAATAATAATAATAATAATAATAATAATATTATACAGTAAAATACACTAATAATAATATTAATAATTATTATTATTAATATTATATTATACAGTAAAACATTCTTTAATAATAATAATAACAATAATTATAATAATACATTTTTATAAATAAATAATTTGATTAATAACATATATATCATTTAATTTACATTTACAGTTACATTTTTATTATTATTATTATTATTAGTAGTAGTAGTAGTAGTAGTATACAGTAAAACACTCTTTATTATTATACAGTAAAACACTATTTAATAATAATAATAATAATAATACTAATTAAAGATTGTTTTACTGTATACTACTACTACTACTACTACTACTACTACTAATAATAATAATAATAATAATGTAACTATAAATTTCATTAATAGTATACAAAAATTAATCAAATTATTTATAAAAAATTATTATTATTATTATTATTATTATTATTTTTATAAATAATTTGATTAATTTTTGTATACTATTAATGAAATTTATAGTTACATTATTATTATTATTATTATTAGTAGTAGTAGTAGTAGTACTAGTATTACTATTAGTAGTAGTATACAGTAAAACAATCTTTAATTAGTATTATTATTATTATTAGTAGTAGTAGTAGTAGTAGTAGTAGTATACAGGAAACACAATCTTTAATAATAATAATAATAATAATAATAATAATTATTATTATTATTATTATTATTATTATTATTATTATATAGTAAATCACACTCTTTATTAATAATTATAATATACATTTTATAAATAATTGTAATACATTTACCAACAGCGGTCATTATATATTTGATATTGTCATTTGATATTTGACTGCAGAATCAACCAATCAGAATCAAGTGTTCCAAAGAGAGTCATGTAGTAAGGATCATTACAGGATGTGTATTTACAGTGTTGGTTATGGCAGAAAGTGTGTATTTGTCGTTGCATATTTTGGAGAGATACATCATTGTGTGCAGTTGTGTATATGACAAAAGATGTCTGCGTGGAAGTTTGTTCTATTTTAACATTGCCAGATCAGACGTAGATTGTTGAAGAGTGCTCATGCATGTTACATTAAGCATCAAAATGTACTTAAGACTCACAATGCACAAAATGCTTAGACCAACAGTGTACACATACATAGCCAAATCTCTCTCTCTCTCACTATCTCTCTCAGTTTAATGGAAGACAGATGGGTTGTGGGGTAATGAGAGGGAGGTTATGAATCTGAAATGCAAAAAGCAATTAGGATACACAAGGTCGAAAAAAGTTAACTCTAGCAGTCGTTCCATCTGCTGCGAGGTAGTGCTGAGGTGCCTTGCGCATAAATGCCCTCCTGCATGTGTGTAATGGCATCGCTCCCAGCTGATTGATTCCTCTTACATGCTTTGTTGAAATGGGACATGGTTGGCTACACTCAACATGGTTTTTGTATCAGTGTGTGTCTCAGACACATCAATTAGTTTCTGTTGCAGCTAGCTCTGCTGTCTGTCAGCTGATGCAGCAGGTACTGTGCGCCACAAAACCCCAATACAAATGCACACATAACACAATTTATGAAGACAGATTGTAAATATTCAGAGGCAAACTTGCGTTGAATATCCTCCACAAGGTCATGAATGGAGTTGAGGGGGAGGAAACGACAATTCCGCTAGACTATGCAGGGGAAGAGAATTAATTAAAGTGTGCAAAGTGTTATGTGGACAATCTTGTGTGTTTGCTCTGCCGATGATATATTCTCATGCATGGAATCTCTTTTACATCGTCAAGGAGAACACATTTCAGTTTGACATCTTAATGAGTCAGCAAAAACCCAGGCCTTGGACCCAAACAACATGGTTGTCAATCTCTTTACAGTGCAGCGTGATTGCAGGGGCCTTTCGACGGCTGACATTTAGCTGAATTTGGCCACAAAGTGCACTGTAATAACTGATTTAAGTTCTTTGTACAGTACACTAGTATAGAATTTTGCAGTCAGTCAAATAAGGTAATTTTAGATTTGTAGTTTGAGATTTGTATTTTCTCTTCAAATGGTGTTGAGATGGACATAGTTGGTTAGTTAGAGCTGGATATTAATACTTACTCAGTTTGGTTAAGATTCACAAGCTTATTTTAATTTGATTCCAATTTCAGTTTGAATTGATTTTGGTTCATTTGAGAGTATTTCAGATTTCAGACGTCCATTTTGTTTACAAATAGGGCTGCAACAAACGATTATTTTGATAATCGATTAATCTACCGATTATTGGAACGATTAATCGACCAATCGTCGATTATTGCACTGGTTAATCAGTATGCTTTGTTCGATTATTCCACTAGCAATTAGTTAAAATACTGAGTTATACTTTAACTAATAATTAAAACAAGGAAATCACTTCAGCTTTTGAAAGTGTATTTTTAATGAATTTGTTAAAAATACTGTTAAAATGACGTACTGTGTTTTTATTAAGTCTGGGAATTGTAATAACTTTTTAATAAGAGTAAAAATATGAATATGTAATATTGTGCAAATATTTCTTCTTTTTTTTCTTTTTACTAACTATCGAGTTTATGGTCACTGAATGGCTTTCCTGAGGTAAATGTAACATTTTGTGACATTTGTTTGCAAGCTTTTTTATTACGGTCTTTCTGTGGTTGAAACTCTGATTAAGTGATTACATTAGAGCTGGATTCATTTCAGTAAATTGTACTGTATCTTTCAACATACTTTTTAATATTCATTCATGTTTATTTCGTGCTTTAATAGCAGAAAAGAGGAAGAGATAATAGGTTCACATGCCGCTTGACCTGAGGCGCTACAGCAATCTGTCACTCCACATTAAAGAGCGCCAAAACCACATGTATTGTTTAAATCCCGTAGTAAAATTGACAGAATTTAAAAGTCAAGACTTTGTTTTATATCAAAAGCAACCTGATCTGTCTTATCTGTCGGCACGCTGTCTGTGTCCTCTATGCTCTGCTATGTATCTTTCACTGCATGAGAAAATGGACGTGTGGCGAACAGTGAGTTTGAATAAGAGTTGGTGGCCCTGCATGACAGCATTTTTTTGTAGTTATGCTATGTTAAACTCACACATTTTACGGGTTCGACTTCGTTTGCACTATGCACGCCGAAGCACTGTGTCTTCTTCTATTGGATTCGATCCGGGAGGGCTGCATTACAGTATTGCGCTACAGCGCCCCATTGGTCATACCGCGTTATTGCAGACCCTTCAAATAGATCATATGAGATCAAAAGACTATTCGACAACAAAAATATTTGTCGACAATTTTTTATTGTCGACGTTGTCGATAATGTCGACTAATCGTTTCAGCCCTATTTACAAATGAAAGGATTTCTCTGTCTGCTAATGCTATACATTGTACAGGGCAGTGTTGCAGACTGATTCAAACTGGTAACTCATCTAGTCGCTGGTTGTGGTATGTATATTTGATTCACTAAAAATAACTGGCTCGTTGGAGTAGGGTTGCAAAGTTTCCAGAAACTTTCCGGAATTTTTGGAAACTTTCCAGGATTTTTTGGAAATTTTCGGAAACTTTCGGAAAGTTTCTGGAAATTTACTGGAAATTTTCATCCCCTTTGCAACCCTACGTTGGAGTCATTTATTTATGAATCAGACTTCATAAATATGTTTATATGTTTTTTTTTTGTTTTTTGTTTTTTTTTTGTGCAGCCTGCGGGGACAACTGAATGTAAAGGGTTTCTTGCCATTATTTTGCGGTGTTCCCTTTAGTAGGAGATGCATGACATTCTGGTGTACTGTAAACTAAAAATGTGTTGATGCTAATCTGTGTTCAGACTCAGAGTTACATAAGAAACGAAGTACATTTGGCTGAGGTCTTGGTTGGGGCGACACTGGTTGGGGGAAATTTATTACCTCAAAACATTTAAGTAAACTAGCTCATTTTTTTTTTTTTTTAAGTTAGTAGAACTTAAATTTTTTGTGACAAGTGGGGCTGGGCCGAGAGCCACGGAAGTGGAGCAAGACCAGTGTGGTGCACAGGTGTCCCTCATTAACAGTCACGTCACCGCCATCCCTTCACTCCCACAGTTCCCAGCCTCGCCCAACTCATCATAACGTTAATTACATACAGTTCATTTACATCACATTCAGATCTTGGTTAAATGTTAGATAGCAAATAACGCATGCTATTATAACTATCAAAGAGACTGTCATTATATACTTGCATGTATATAATCAAAAAACATACAGTATATGTGGTCTTAAAAGTTTTGCAGCGATCCTCAACCTAACCACAGTCTCTACTCTTCACCACAATGGTGAACCTACAAAACTAACAGAAACCCCTGTAAATTCTAACATATCACAACATTAAACACTAAATTATGTCTCCCTATGTTAATCTTGTGCAAAAACACACAAAATAACACTTAATTTCAACATTTATTTTCCTTATGCAGTCTGATGCAAATCATGCTGGGAATTAGAAATCTGCTGCAACTCAATCATATTAAGTTCAGCTTACTAAAATCAAATTTTGAGTTTACACAACTTATTTCTATTAGGTACAATGAACTTTCATTATTATTTGAGTGAAACAAACTCATTTCATTTAATTAATTTCACTGTTCAGTTTTACAGTGTAGTTGTCTGAGAAAACTGACACGTTTCACGATTTGATTCCAATTCACAGGCTCTTGATTTGATTCAATATTGATTCATTTGGAGATATATATATATATATATATTACTAATACTGTAAACTATACAGGGAACCCTGTCATTTGGTGTAATAATATAATATTATAGGTTAAAATTAACAACTAGGAATGCTCTGATTGATCGGCTACAGATCGGTATCGGCCGATAATCACATTCTATGATTCGATTGTGAATCACTAAATTTGGCCGATCTCAGGAATGATCACAATTTGATGAGGTAAACCTGTAAAAAGTTGCTGCCGATGCACATGTAAACAGTATACAGATGATTATTTGCCACGTTCTGCTTTGTAACTTTGTGAAACATTAGTAAACCACAATTTGTCTCGATTCAAACAAGCCCACACACAACATAACATGATGTGTAGATCTCGGGAAAATCCTCACGGAGTGACATGACATGCTGCTTGGCTAAAGCTATAGGACTTCCTGGATCTGATTGTGTGCGTCGCGATCATGACGCAGTGTTTTCCAATGTCATTTGGATCTCGAGGGTGATGTGTAGAGACCAATCGGACACTGTTTAACAGCTGGACTGCGCTTGGATTGGATTGATCTCTCAGATTGACAGGTCTTGATTTTCCGTACACCATAGAATAGGAGCGCATAGCTGAAACTGAGCTGGAAGATCATCAAAAACTAAACCAAACTTGATTTTATGACCTGTCATATATACTTTCTAATAGTCATCATGTCAAGCATGAATAATAAAAGAAATCAATAAATTGCATCACTTTTTTTTCTGGGGTTTTCTCAGCAGTGTTATAACTTAAGTACCTCCAAACATGATCAAAATCTATTTGGAATGATAGCGATTACATGATAGAGACATGATACATTTCAGTAAGTTATACTGTTTCTTTGAACATTCCTTCTGAGGTTTATTGATTTTTATTTCTTGCAGTAACAAGTAGTAAAGAGGTAATCGTTTCATGTGTGACACTTATTGTTTGGCTTGCTTGATAAATTTGACAGAATTTGAAAATGGAGTAAAACAGCATAAAGCTAATTATTGGATGTAGTGAAAAATAATGCTTAGTAAAGTTTTGTTCATGCATCAACTGAAAAAAGATTGATTCATTAAAATGAAGATCAATTAAAATCGATTAATCAATATCAACCCAGCCCTACTGTACTCATCATGTACTATATGATATTCTGAAATCTGTTGACTCTGACGGGCCCAAAATGTGCAGATATGGATTCGATGAGAACAGACTCTGCTCAATTGAAAGAAAAAGTAAGTCAGAGAATGGAATACAGTCTTAAGGAACACATTGTTGTATTTCACAACTTCCGAGGAAAATATCTAATGCTTCCGAGTGCTTTTTTGAACCATTTTGTGGCTAATGAATGTAAAGTATAGAAGTATTTTTTAGATTTGCAGAATGTTTTGGCCTCAGTGAATGATTTCATCCTCAATGCTATAGCTATGGCTATGCATAGCTAAGTGGATATGCACTTTCAAAATAGCCAAAACCAATGGATGAATGCATGAAATCAAATCATGTCCAGCCACAACCAGCCAGACCAGAATCAAATTTTCTGGTTTGAACCTCTCACAAATCTCTTTCAATCATTAAATGGCCTGTGAGCCGTGGAGTGGCTATCCATTTCCTGAGTTTTAAATGTTTTCCTCCCCTAAGATACACACACCCACACCGGGCTTTAGTAAGTGTGTTATTTGTGTGTGTGTGTGTGTGAGTAAAAGCTTTCTCTGTGATAGATTTTGTCTCCCACCGGGTCATTATGTGAGTGGTCCTTTGCATGTTTTCTGCCAGGCATTGTTCAAAACAGAAAGCACTCAATCCAATATGGCTACCCTCTTTTTGTCTCTAGGGATTTTTAAATATATTTGATACAGCTACAAGCTATGAAAACCAGCCTGTCTGTCCATATGTCCATTCCTCAAACAACATGTTGTTTTCCTTTCTTTTCATTCACTGCCCTTCCTTCATCGTTCTTTCCTCCTATCCCAAGGCCAGACTTTAAACACATGCTCGGGAATGACAGATAGTGTGTGAAGGAGTACACGAGAGGAAGCAAAAGAAGGAAACCACATTTCTTCATCAGCGATTTGCATTGACAGTCTCTCTAGGCTTGTGCTAATGAAGTCACATTTATCTCTGGCCTGTCTAGATTCCATTAGCCTATGTCTAATTGTGTTAACTTTCAGTCTGGCCTTAAGTGGGCCATGGTGGCCTTGTGTGTATGTAAGACTGTCTGTCTGTCTGTCTGTCTGTCTGTGCCACAGCGTCTATAGATTCATTCTTGTGTATGTGTGTGTGTGTGTGTGTGTGTATTATTATACTATATAGTACTGTACATGTGCTTTAGTATGTTAGTCAACACATCAAAATAAGAGTCCTTCTTTGAAGCACAACAAAAGATTATTAAAACTTGATTTACTTTATAACTTTTAATTTGACATTTTTTTTAAAAGTGTACTTAAAGGGTTCACCCAAATATTAAAATTATCCAATAATTTACTAACCCTCAAGCAATCCTAGGTGTATATAACTTTCTTCTTTTAGCCAAGCACAATCGGAGTTATATAAAAAAAATATTCTCGCTCTTCCAAGCTTTATAATGGAAGTGAATTGTACCTGAGATTTTGAAGCCCAAAAAAGTGCATCCATCCATCATAAGTAATCCATACGGCTCCAGGGGGTTAATAAAGGCCTTCTGAAGTGAAAATTATCC
The DNA here is from genome assembly GCA_039654765.1 of Mylopharyngodon piceus. Classification (NCBI taxonomy): domain Eukaryota; kingdom Metazoa; phylum Chordata; class Actinopteri; order Cypriniformes; family Xenocyprididae; genus Mylopharyngodon; species Mylopharyngodon piceus. The sequence continues at coordinate 28,510,651 of CM077456.1, forward strand.
ATATTTATAACTTTATTAGCTATAATCACTGGCTTCCGGTAACGGCCGTACGCAAGTCGAGTTCCGGTGAAAGAGTGACCTCTGACCCCGACGTGTGAAGTAGGATGTAGGAGTAGCGTAAGCTTATGTGAGAGTAGATGCCTCTCGTGGTTCGAACAAATAGAGCTGGGCAACAAACTCAATCTCCTCTTCTATTATATCGAAATCCTCTGACATTCCTCTTTAAAAATTCTCGTTTTAGACTTCTAATTCGTGACTGGTGTTTTGTTTTGCTCTATCCTCTGTGCTTCCATGTTTGTCTGTTTGTCAATACGTCATGTGTCGTGTCAGAGGTTTGTCGACTTGCGCATGGATGTTTGCCGGAAGCTGGTTATTATAGTTTATAAAGTTGTAAACAGGCCCGGCGCCAGGACATTTATAGGCATTTATATTTCTCAGGGGTAGTTTCAAGTCCCAGCATTAACGCTCCAGATAAATAATTTGTTATTAAAGCGTCTACGTTCACAAACCACTGTTAATTTTAACATGAAAACAAGCATACTATATGAGTGATTTGGCATAGCAGCTGATACAAATAATAAATAACAATTGCCTTACCTAATGCAGCAAAATCCTGCTTTTTGACTAGGCCCGGTTCAGAATCCAAACGGCTGCTTCTGAAATTAGTGAGGGTATTTCTCGTCCTTTTCTATAGCCTATGATGATTATTTATATGCGGATGGGACTATGTATTAAAGCATGTATGTGGCCGCTTGTAGAGCATGGAAAACAAGTTTTATCCAAATCCGCAATATTAATTATTATATATCGCCTAAACCGTGCGCAAGAATGCTACCTTAATGAATGTCACTCATTCAATGAACGCGATCTCACAAAGTTCCGTTATATTAATCAGTGAAGCTAACTACAGAATGCATCTCTTATTTACATAATATCAACACTTTGTTAGAGAGAATTTTCTAGTGTGCAGAGCTCAGCACAGGACAACTCGAGCGGTGAGTGGATTCTAACTTAAACACCTGTGATTGGCCGTTGCGTTCAAGAAATCAGCAAACATGCCTGTGATTGGCTACATTGCTCACCAAAGCGAAAACACGTTGGAAATTAAATTAATTGGCGCTCTCGAGAGCACAAACACAGATACGCACTGGATTGTTTGCCAAAGAAGCAGAAGCAGCAGCAGGCAGTGGTTCGTTTGAGTGAGAAAATTACAAGATAGTATCAAGTCCATCTCCCTCGGTCCGGAGGAGGGCAAGCCCCCTCTGGCGCCGGGCCTGGTTGTAAATATGGATATTTTTCTTACAAAAATGCATTGCTTCGCTTCAGAAGGCCTTTATTAACCCCCTGGAGCTGTATGGATTACTTTTATGATGGAGGGATGCGCTTTTTTGGACTTCAAAATCAGGAGCGCTATTCACTACCATTATAAAGCTTGGACAAGCCAGGATATTTTTTAATTTAACTGTAATTGTGAAGAAAAAAGTCATATAAACAGGATGGGTTGAAGGTGAGTAAATTCTGGGATCATTTTTGGTTGAACTAACCATTTAAGTATGTTAAGAAACAGTCATGAAAGTGTAATCTTTATGTCCACTTAAGTGGTATTTTATTTAATTATTATATTATCTGCAAGTACAGATTTTAAAAAATATAGTTTTTTTTATGATTTGAAGTACACTACAAAGTGCACTTCTTTTTCACAAAGGTCTGCCATTTTGTAATCTCTCACCAGTACTCAGACTGGTCCATTTATAATTGGTTTCATAGTGAAGGTTTCTTGCATGCAAACTTACAGTTGTGGTCAGAATTATTGGCACCCTTGGTAAATATGATCAAAGATGACTATAAAAATAAATCTGCATTGTTTATCCTTTTGATCTTTAATTCATAAAATTAGCAAAAATCTAACCTTTCATTGAAGGAAAAGAATTGAAAGTGGGGGGGAAATCACATTATGAAATAAATGTTTTTCTCCAAAACATGTTGGCCACAATTATTGGCACCCCTAGAATTTTTTATGAGTAAAATATCTCTGAAGTATATTCCCATTCATATTTACATTTTTTAGTGCACCAGGGTGATCATGAACATGAAATTGTCCAGCCATGACTTCAAGTTTCACAGGAGTATAAACATGAGGAAACACAAAGGCCAAATTCCCGTAATCATTCATCATAATGAGAAAAACCAAAGAATATAGTTCTGATGTGCAGCAAAAGATTGTTGAGCTTCACAAAATAGAAAGTGGCTGTAAGAAAATAGCTCAAGCATTGAAAATCCCAATTTCCACTATCAGGGCAATAATTAAGAAGTTCCAATCAACTAAATATGTTACAAATCTGCCTGGAAGAGGACGTGTGTCTAAATCGTCGTAATGCGCGGTGAGGAGGAAAGTTTGAGTGGACAAAGACTCTCCAAGGATCACAGCTGGAGAATTGCAGAGATTAGTTGAGTCTTGAGTCTCAGAAAGCCTAAAAAAATTATCAAACAGCACCTACATCCCCACAAGTTGTTTGGGAGGGTTTCAAGAAAAATCCTCTGCTCTCATCCAGAAACAATCTCCAGCATATTCAGTTGTCAGACAAGACTGGAACTTCAAACAGGACTGGCTTCTATGGTCAGATGAAACTAAAAAAAAGAGCTTTTTGGCAGCAAACCCACCAGATGGGTTTGGTGCACACATGGATAAAAAGTACCCCATGCCCACGGTTAAATATACTGCTGGATCTTTAATGTTCTGGGCTTATTTTTCTGCTGGAGGTCCTGGTCATCTTGTTCAGATACATGCTATCATGCATTCTATCAAATACCAACAGATAAAAAATCAAAACCTGACCGCTTCTGCTAGAAATCCAATAATGGGCCATGGTTGGATCTTCCATCAGGACAATGATCCAAAACAAACATCAAAACCAACACAAAAATGTGTCACTGAGCACAAAATGAAGCTTCTGCCATGGCCATCCCAGTCCCCTGACCTGAACCCTAAAGAAAATGAGTGGGGTGAACTGAAGAGAAGAAGCACCAACATGGAGCTGGGAATCTGAAGGATCTGGAGAGATTCTGCATGAAGGAATGATCTCTGATCTCTTGTCAGGTGTTCTCATCAGGCATTATATATGAAGACTCAGAGCTGTTATCTTGGCAAAAGGAGTTTGCAAAAATTATTGAATAAAAGGGTGCCAATAATTGTGACCAACGTGTTTTGGAGAAAACATTTATTTCATAATGTGATTTTCCCCCCACTTTCAATTCTTTTCCTTCAATGAAAGGTTATAATTTTGCTAATTTTATGAATTAAAGATCAAAAAGATAAACAATGCAGATTTATTTTTACAGTCATCTTAGATCATTTTTATCAAGGGTGCCAATAATTCTGACCACAACTGTAAAGTCAGACTAAAATGAACAGGAGCCTTGGCCAAAATATAGCCTTTTTTTGTCATACATAGGCTCCTCCCTCTCCTCTATATTTCCTCCCTCATACGGTATGGCTCTTGATATAATACTTGTATTTTTTTATTGTTTCAGTTACTCATTGGACTAGGATGCAATTGCAAGGACACCCACTTCATCCGCCCTCTAGCGCCCCCTTCACTAGAGTGTGTTTAGCAGGCCTCCGCAGCCCTTGCCTTCGTCTCGTCTCTTTCTGTGCTCAGATGTTAATTACCTGATTGAAGTCATCACCTCTTTATTCTCTTGCTTCACTATCAGCTGCAGTGAAACACCAGAGAACTGGATGTCCTTCCAGAACACCTGAAGGGCAGCCATGACCACTGACTTAGTTGCGTATCTCCACAGGGTTTACACGGTTTTCCACAACACAATGTGACACTTCCCAATGTCACACAGCACTATGCATCAGTAAGGCTTAATTTTCCAGAGGGATATTTGGACAGGTGCCACTATCCTCATTGTGTAAATCACACATACAGAAATAGGTAAGACACATGATAGATGCTCTCTTGAATTTTGGTGACTCACTTGAGCTGAGGTGCACAATGAGAGCTCCTTGGAATGCTTCACAGGAGCCCTAGGCAAAGATTAGTGTGTAAGAGATGATGAGAGCTGAAATAGGTGGCGATGGTGTGTGTGCAGTGTGTGAAATTGGAAATGGGTGGCTAGCGTTGTCAATCTCCACATGTCTCACCACTCTCACTAATTTGCTTTTGTCTGCGTCATTTTCAGGCACTGAACATGGTATGAAATATCAATGAGTGTGAAAGTGAAATCTGTGTGCAGCAGTAAACAGTGCAATGCTTACCACATTGAGACATTGTAACAATATGAATTGTTCGACAGCAGGCAAATATGCATAGGAAAAATAACCATTCTGGCTGAAAGGTGTGGTATTGTTGGTGAAGGCATTGTGTAAGAAAGCGTGGAGGGAAATTAGCCAACCTAGGCTCATTGGAAAAACCTGCCTGTGGCGCCATTTGTGCGAAATGATTTTATGTTGCTTCTTGCATGTTAAATGTCCACTGAGTGGTGCTGAAAGTGAGATCAGTATTATCTGAAACACATGAATGTGAATCTGCCAGGTTTTCTTTTAGTTTTCTTTTCTTCTTATTTTTTTTTTACATTAGTTGTATGTACAGTATCACAACAGTTCAGAAATGCAATTTCTAGTGAGTTGTGCTGAAAGGTTCAAGTTGGCATGAAACGGATAGATTTTTCTTCCCTATTGTGACCTATATCCAAGTAAAATGATGTGTGCTGATTAGGTCTGCACGATATTGGAAAAAAATGACATTTTTGTTTTTCTGCGATATGGAAATTTTTCAGGTAAGTATTCAGGTACAGAAAATTAATAATCAAATGTAAAATAACACTGTATAGTATTACTGTATGCATTTAATATAATTAATCTGTGTTAAAGCTGCAAAAGTGATTTTTCTCTTTATATTTTGTTGTTTGATAACATTCATGACACAGACAACAGCAGGAAAATTAGGCTACTGTCACTTTAAGACCGAATGCACATATCCAATATAATGATACACATCTGTTTTCTTTGTTTGCCTTACCTAAACCATAAGCAACTGTGTTTACAAGGATATTACTCGCAGAGACGGACATTTTGACTTAATTTTGCGTGCGTGTGTACGTTCAAGCACAAATAGACGTGGAAGTGAACGGAATTCACGCGGCTGCGCGGCTGACAGGACCTAAAACGTGCAAATGATGAACTTTCGCTCTATGATGGTTAAACTTTGCAATTGATCCGAGAATCATGTTCGTTTCAAACCGTGGTGCCTGGTCTGTACATATTAACGATCCCTATACTAGACATCACACTTCCTGTGATGTGACGATCACGGATGCGCACATCGTGATATCAATGCTAAAACAATACATCGTGCAGCACTAGTGCTGATAAATCATTTATAATAAATACTGCAATATTACATAAACAAGAATTGTCAGTTTTGATTTCATGGTGACTTTTTTATGCTCTCTGGCTTGAAAATAACATACCACCTACTCTAAACATAACCAATAACTCAGGTGACCAAGTTTAAGGGCGTTTTCAGACTTTTAGCCTGCTGACTTCTTTTTCTGAAACAGCCCCATTATGTTTTTTCAAATATTACCTTTCATGCAGGGTGTAACCTAGCTGTTTGTGAATGAAAAATGACTGCAAAGTTTTAAAGACGAAAGTGCACGACAGTTAATATTATTGTCTCCTAAAAGAAAGAATTGATTCTGAACTGCCTGAAACGAGTTGTCAGTGTTCCAGTCTTACTTCCTGCACAAACCTTGTTTGTAACAAATTTACTTAATGCCAGCCTTTGGTCTTCATTGTCTGCCCGCGAACGATGTCTACTTTGACCCTCAAACACTGTAGTTGTAGTTGAGACATAGAAGAGTTTGATTCATGTGTCGACATGAGTTTGATTCATGTTGTCAACATGTCGAGAAGACGCTGTTTTCAGCTCTGTGAATCCACTTTGATGCACTTCAAAAGAATGAGGACTCGCACTGGAATTGATACTGAAAAAACAACACCATCATTTGGATCACTGTGTATCAAGCGCTTAGAAAGCACTGTCAATATTTGGGACTGACAACTGCATATACTTACAGGTGTGAGTCTTGAAATGTTCTGTTCACACAGCAACTTACAGTAGAGTCTCGAATACTGTCTGTATGAATGTGCAACAAGAATCAAGCCTGTGTTCTCTTACCAGTAACCGTAATGACAGGGACTAATAATCAAAGACAAAGTCTTATCACTTTTGACACAACAAAAGTCCAATTGAGCCACCAGTTCATCCATCAAATCATCATTAACTGACAGAAGCTTCAATGTAAACACGTGCTCACGTCCTTTGCAGCATCTTGCACATGACACAGAGTTTGAGTCGCGCATAGAACACAAAACTGACGGGAGCCGGTCCGGTGGAGAACAGTGACTGGATCAAGAACCTTCAGATGACACACAGCTCATGTCTTCCTCACTGTAAGTTACCGAAAGCAAAACCAAACACGAAACCCCTTAGCAGAGCGTCTCTCTCGCACTGTATGACCTGACAGACAACTAGTTGTCCAGTGCGGATCTGTTCACACAGCGCAGGTTTTCCGAGAATGCGGTTGTGAGTCCTGAAAATTTACAGGTCTGAGTTTGGTTATAGAATGCGGTTGTCACTCCCGTAAATAACCGTACTGTGTGTGAACGTAACTGTATTAAGGACTCAAATACAGGACTGACAACCGTATTCTGCTGCTGTGTGAACGTGGCCTCAGATATGGTAGTGAGTGTTTCGTTTCCGACAGCTGCTGTAAGCGGTAGACCAATCACAATAGATTGGGTGGTCTGACCAATCAGAGCAGAAGAAGCTCACAGAAAGGAGGGGTTTAGAGAGACTGAATCTTCGAACAAACTGTTGTCGGACTCTTTGAAAAATGTATATTACGAGAAAATAAAAGTGTTTTTTGACCTCGGGTGCATGTAAACCTTTTGTAGGAGACCTTCAAAACAAAATTAGGAACCTTTAGAATAGCATATTGGGGCACTTTAAATTGTTGCAGTGATGTATTGTAACATTTTAAAACAGACCAAATTTGTTTATAAGGTCGCACTGTTCACTTAATGATCAGCATATTTGTGTACTGTTTGTGTTCCAGGTTTAGCACATAACGACATTTCTATATTTGAAGATATATGGACAACAGCTTAGCTGGGTTATTGTGACATACTTTTTTTTTTTTTAAATACTTATTTCTAATTATTGGTTTGAGTGGGAATCAAAGCTCTGTCTGGAAAACACCTCCATTCACCTGTTTAACAGAAGAGTCATTTTCAGAGGAAGAGATGTATCTTGATCACAAATTACAGTGAATTGATGACCCACATATTTTGTCTCCAAAGATCTATCAAATATACTGCTTATTATAGGGGTGTATATAGGTTGGTTCTTTGGATTGCATTCCCACCAGTTTACATTTTAAAATATATTAAAGGGGTCCTTGATTATGATTTCTCTTTTTTAACTTTAGTTAGTGTGTAATGTTGCTGTTTGAGCATAAACAACATCTGCAAAGTTATGACGCTCAAAGTTCAATGCAAAGGGAGATATTTTCTTTTACAGAACTCTCTGTTTAAGGACTACAACAAACGGCTTGTAGGGACTACAACGAGCTTCTTCCTGGGTTGGTGACATCACAGACCCCAAAAATTTACATAAACCCTGCCCCCGAGAACACGCAACAAAAGGGGTGAGACCATGTTGTGCTGCTTTAGAGAAGAGGAAGAGTTGTTGTAGTAGAGTGTTGTTACAATGCCGTCATTTTACGCCGGACTGCTTCACAAACGAGGGCTGGATTTGCACAACAGATTAACATGACGGCACATGCTAGTTGATGAGTTGAATCAACTTCACAGCAACTACATAAATTTATCCACTAACCATTCAGAAACGTCCAGTCTCATTCTAAAAGTTGTAACTTCTTCCTGAGTCTCTCCATCAGTGTCCGACTCCGGTTTGAACAATGTAAGGCTGAACACCGTTACTGACAATCC